>VXBJ01007734.1:39782-107634 GCA_013400055.1 Nycticryphes semicollaris | reverse complement strand
AAAAATAAAACCCCCTGCAGATTTTTTGGGCATTCTAAAAGTACCCATGCACAAAGATGTACTGCATAAAGTGATCTTATCAGCTTGCTGCTAGGACAAGCACAGGGAACTGCAGGGAGTTTCTCAAATGTTATTATCAGCCTTCTTCAACTGTAAATGAGAAGGAAAATAGAAAGTGTTTCTTCTTAATTTGAAGGGATATATTGAAATTATTTCTCCTTCCTACTTCACGCTCCCGTATCTTTCACCAGAACAAGACTTTGCCTGCACAGGAACAGGAAAAGTGGGCTAGCGTGCAATAAGCACTGCTTGGCTAAGTAAGAGGAGATAAGAAAGATCAGTCAACCTAGTTAAAATNGAGTGTCTTCACAGTTCTTTCAAATGCAACAACCCTTCCTTCCCAAACTCACGTGCCCAAATACATACATATACACACACACCCCTATTAACTATTAAGCTGCAGAGTGGAGGAGCAAGTATTCATGTTTACTNCAAGGGTCTAACGCTGAGCAAAAAAGTTTAAACTTTCAACTGATAAAAGGCAGGTGGCACAGCTTGCCATGGGTCATTAATCTCAAATGCTTTTTGTCCACTCCAATAAGATCCTCAGAAGTTGTAAATTGTGCCTTTTACCCGATTGATCTGCAACTTCCATTCCTCTTTTACTATCCTACCATTCCCTTTCCTCATGGGNATTATGTCACAGGGAAACCTCCAGTTCACACTCACCTTAAGAGTTAACCAAAACCCTACAAATTCATAGTAAAACAGTATTTTTACCACTCTCAGCCTGGACATTCAGGAGACTTTGTTCCCAAATCAGGTGCTTCCTCTGAAACATTTCCCACTTCCCAAGCATTTGTCATAGAAAGGTTAAGNTTTTCCCCCCCCCTCCTGTTTTCCACAAGCTAATATTTCACCTTGGATCGATATGGATTGCAGACTGCTTTTGGCCAGGGAACATTTTCCTGAGGCTCTTCAGGAGATGCCAGTGAAGTTTCACACTGATTTCAGTGACATCAGCCACAGATTAAGGCACTGCTGAACATGAGCAAGGGCTTCAATACCCAGCACTGATTTTGTTGTAGACCATTCCTCCTATTTGGATTCTTGTGTGCAAAAGAACTGAGCTAAAATAGCCGAGTTCAGTTCTTTACAGCATGGAAAAATCAGGAGATGTTCTATAAAAGTCAATTGAATGTAGTATGATTAGGAAAAAAAAGCAACCCTAAATCAAACCTATTATGCTCATGGAAGGAAATGCAATTTTTCAAGAGGTTAAAGGATTAATGAAAGATTGAGTGGAGAGCAGACTCTGGAAATACTCAGCATTGGTAAGTGAAACTTTTGTTTAAGTATTTTGGAATACATTCCAAAACAAATATTATTATTTAACTGGCAACTATATTTGAAGATAAGAGGTGAACAGACATTTTATACAAAAAATAACAGAAAGAAAAAAGCTCAAACAATTAAGACTTACCTAAAAACTGTAACACGCTACTGAAACCACTGTAAATCCAATCAAATATGAAAGCCATATCCAAATCTTATAGTCTGAAATAAACAGAAAATACAATGCATTTAAGATGTGTCACAACACATTTATGACACACTGATGTCACAACAAAACACAATGCATTTAAGATGTGTCCTGTGACAGGTTAAACGCTGTCAGATATTTAGAGGTAACAAAAGTAATCCAGAGTTCTGGGTGAAAAAGAGTGACCCTGCAATGCGTTAAGAGATGAGTGTAGACATGAAAACAGAACCCACACCGTCTGATTTAACAGCAGAGTCTTCCTCTCCCTCCTCCCTCCCCTTCGCTGCCTTGGAAAATGCTACGTGGACAGAAGTCTTTGCAAGAAGTAAAAATAATTGTATCTTAAGCACAGTTTGGTGGAGGTGTGTGATGTTCCACCGAAAGTTTTGCATGGGATCTTCATATTAACTTGCCAACTGGGACAACGTGGCACTTCTGAGGGGGCGAGAGAGGGACATCAGGGCAGAGCCAGTGCTCCAGTGCCCCTGGGAGATGCTGGGGTTCAAAGTGGAGGCGATAAGAAGTAAAGAAGTTTTGTGAAGTTGAATCTAGAGGAGTTTGATACCAAATAAATCCCTATGGTCTGCATGTACCTGTCTGTTTAGCTTGTAATGGGAAACAACTGCTTAGCATAAAGCACTGGAATTACCATTCAAACACCGTGGCCTCCTGTACTGCCCTGTGCAGGATGTCACAAGTTAAACTTTTAATTAAAAACTCACTTATCAAAAAAGGACCCCAGAACACCATGTTTCCCACTGAATTCCTTCAGCTTAGATTCAAAACCAGAAGGTTGAGGTGAGAGATAGGCAAGGCTATAACCTACACCCTCATTGTGCCACCCAACTCTCAGCCAACTTCAACCGACCACAGGCAGGACAACCCTTGCCACCAGGATGAAGTTCTGCTACTCCACAAGCANTATATATAAGGCTGCTATGCTCACCCCTGGGAAAGAAAGCAAGTGGCCAAGATGGATTGCACACAGACTGATGAATTCAGTTCTTCCTGCCCCAGAAAAAAAGCCCTCTGCCACTAAAGGCAGGGCTGCTTCTGAACAAGTGGCCACAGCGGAGGTGTCAGAGGAGCTTTGGCACACCTTGAATCCCCAAGAGGACAGACAGCACGAAGGAGAAACCACCACTACTACCAAAGCACTGTGCAGCCATAATTTCTTAGCTTTTGTCTTAATTTCCTCATTATCTGAGGTGAGGATAATCACACTAAAAGCACCGGTTTGACATGGTGAATTAGTATCTAGCATGAAAACCTCTTGAAAGACTCAAGGGCAGCATCCTTCAAAGCATTTAGCCAGCTAATTCCTACCGGGGCACATAACCCCTGCTAACATCAGGGGACATTAGAGTCCGATTGTCCTTGAGTAACTGGACGGCGCTGCTGAGTGCGGGTGGCAGAGGCATCCACGCCGCAGGAGGATGTCCTGCCACACTCATCTCCGTGCTGGAGAGGTACCTTGAGGATGTCACAAGATGATTTCAGGGCAGCTCTGACCCTGGAGCTCAGGACAGAGTAGACACACAGGTCAGAACCACATTAAAAGCCAGGCATCTGTCACAGCAACTACACTCATGACAGCGAACAGTTTCCCCACTACGCAACAACAGGTCTGTCACAGAAAGGTTACGTTGAAAGAGGAGAGAACACTCGAATTATATTTGCTTGCACTGGAACAAAATCTTTTCAGCCTATATTCACCTCCCTGGTTGAAGATGAAGAAGTGCTGGGAGTCCTTGGTTTCTCCACAACTAACCCCAAAACCCTTAGTCACCTCCTCTGCTACTCATCAGCTGCAACAGGCATGAGTTTTAAGAATACAGATCAAAATATGCTCGTCAGTGCATAAACAACCAGTTACACAACGTCACCACTGAAAGTGTCCCTTGCACGGCTAAAAAGCAAAGGTCAAGAATAAGCAAACATGGCAGAACCACACACGTCAGCAGATTTATTTATTGCTTGAGCAAAATACCGATTGAGAAAAGCCTCTACGGGGCTTAGAAAAAACCATCGACTCAAATAACCTGTAAATCAGGGCAAACAGTGTGATGTAAGAGAAGTGCTCAGGTTACCGAGGTGAGAATAACTTTGCAACCTGCAGTTGTATTAACCTTTTCCATCTATTAAACTTACGGATAAAACAAAACAGGAAAGACTTTAAGGGGCAAGATTCAAACGATTGAAGCGAGAACAGGATGACTCTGCAAACGCAGTGGTATTAACACAGGTTAAGTTTCTGTTCTAAAAGTGGTTTTAGAAACAGAGCTATCCAAATACAACCAGAACTGCCTCTGTATCAGCTGGCAGCACTTAAAGGGAAATACTTTTAAAATAGGGGAGAAAAAAAATGGACATTTAATTGTAAAGGTACACTGGCAATATTTGAACAGAGATATTAAATCTCCTCTTATCACTCAGGAAAAGTAACTGCATAATTCACAGCAGTGTCAAATCAAAGCATTAAAAAGCCATAGTGGTTCTATATTGGTATCAAGAGTCGTTAATGCTGCTGAGACACCCAAGTCGTGGAGCTCCCGTGAATTACGAGGAAAGCTGAGGATGTTCAATAACATGGACTCAAACTCTCAGGCCTGTGTTAAAAATACCATAAAAGCAGAACAATGAGAACTCTGGCAATGACTCTTCACAAGCCACAAAGAAGACAAAAATACCATTTTGAGGTTACTTTATGGGTTCGACAATAAATCAATAACAATAAATCTGTTACAAGCAGGCATAAGCTTTTCATGAAAAATGTTACTGGGCAGAAGACAGTCTATTGATACCAACTATCTGCACAGACCTCACCAACTTACTCACATCTCCTTACACAAAAATATGAAAGGTCATTTTCTAGTATCACATCAACAAACATACGTATATCAGTTCAAAATGTCTCCAGCAACCCCGGCTAATGTTATTTCATCAGCAAAGCATCATTCAGTAACTCCCATGGAGCTGCCTGAGCCACTCCATAGGCTGAGGAGATGGGCTTGTTTACTGGAGACCACTTCTGACTGAGAGGGATGCAGAATTCCCACCCAGTGACTTTGGTAACACCTTGAGCCAGCCTCCTGAAGGGAACGTCACTGCCAGCAGGGACCAGCAAACAAGCTCGTTCACATATATTTCAGAATATAAATTCTGAAAAACAGGGAATTTTCCCCTACTCTAGATCTGCATTCTAACTAAATATTCATCATTTCACTTCTAAACCAGTTAGAACAGCACTTACTTCCAAAGTCTGTGAAACTTTAGACCAGAGAGGGAACCAGGGTTTTCAAGACAGTTTTAAATCCCCCTATGGAACAATTAGGAAACAGAAACCAGCGACACCCAAGTCGAACGGCCCTCACCATTCAGTAACTCATCCCAGTAACTGGGAACATGCTGTGCTGCTCCTGGGTGGGAACTGGCAGCAAGAGCCAGGAGAGAAGCCTCCATCCAGCCGAACTGCACCCAGCCATGCCACAGGCTGAGAACACAACTCGCCAGCAAGAGCTACTGTTAAGGGTGTATTTGCAGTTTTTCAAGTGATCACCCCGAAGTTCTAACTTCACATACAATCGTTTTAACATCATAAAATGTGATTAAGGACAAAAAAAAATTCAAAATTCCTAAGAAACTCAGTGAGTAAACTGGTATCTGCCTTCTACAGTCCAGTTTATTCTTCCGTATAAAACTACACTTTGATATAGCATTTTAAAAGCTGAGGAAAGAGACTTAGTTTGAAGATGAGGTGACAGCATAGCTTTTCTTCAGATACTTTCAGCAGCTTTTTGATAGCAAGTCACCAGTGAGATTTCAGAGAGTGCAATTATCATACTGGTCTGCTACTAATTGGGTTGAAAACCAGAAAGGTCACATACTGTGCGGCAGGTGATTTAGTTATATCGCACCTTTTATTCTGAGGCAGCCTATATTTTAATTTAGCAAAGACCTTGCACATACAAAACAGCAAAAAACCCCAAAACAACACAGTTTATCTGTAGACAGCACAGCAATGTGCACACTGGCTCCTAAGGCACCTGATGCAGCCCAGCTCACAAACCCCCATTCTTTCCGTAGGGGTTGCTGCAGCTGTTTGCTTACTGATAAACAAATAACCTTAAGAGCCAAAGCTTCCGAAGAAATAATAATAGAATCACAGAATCAATCAAGTTGGAAGAGACCCTTGGGATCATCGAGTTCAACCATCAGCCCTATTCTACAAATTCCTCCCCTACACCGTATCTCCCAGCACCGCATCTAAGAATAGTTAGAATAAACCTTGACACGAGGTGCCGGGTAGCCACGTAAGAGGGCTGGGGGGGTACCTGATGGTTTGGGGCCACACTGACACCGCTCCCCTCAGCACTGCACACCCCCCGGCAAGGAAGGGCCGGGGCTAGGGGCGCACAGCCGGGAAAGGCTCACCCAGCGGGCGGCGGTACCCCCAGCCCCGGAGAGAGAGGGAGGAAGGAAGGAACAAGGGGGAAAACAAGGAGGAACAAAAGGGAATGGGCGAGGGAAAGCTCCCACCGTCCCTTACCGTTCGCTGCCCACGGACCCGCGTAGGCCGCGGCCTCCCCCACCGCCCAGGGACCCCCAGCCAGGCCCAGCCGCGGCTCGGAGGCCGCTCCCAGCGGGGTACGGGATGGGCCCAGCAACCTGCAGAGCTCCCTCAGCCCTGGGCAAGCCGGAACAAGCAACACCCCTCGCAGCACCCCCTCTCCGCGCTCACCCGTCGCCGCCGTCACCGAACCTGAGGTGCAGGCGCTGCGCTCCGCTCCACCACCAACACGCCAGCCCCGCAGCTGCGCCCCGCTGAGCCCCACTCCGCCCCCGCGCGGCAGCGCCTCCCGGGCCTGGCCGTTCACGCACGCACCCCGACCCAGGTGAGACTCGGTTCCCCGGGATACCCCGTCCCCCACCTCTACACACCGGACAGCGCCACCTCCCGCTACCGGGCCCTTGCCCCCTTAAGGCGCCCGGCTCCGCCCACTGCCGCAGCGCGCCGCTGCCGGAAGTGCCACGTGTACGCCGTGCGCCTGCGCGCGCCGCCCGGTAGTTCCGGTGCGAGGCTGNCTGCAGAGGGATGTGCGTGTGAGGGGTGGGTGGACGGGGGACTGTTCCCGGTGAGGGCCCGCGGTGGGGCGGGCGGCGGCCCCGGGGCCGGTGCGTCCGCCCAAGAGTGGCACCGCCCGGGGCTCTGACCCTTTGGACGGAGCTGTACATGTGGCACCGCCGTTATCGCCAGCGGGGGATGAGGGGGGGGAGGACAACGGGCTGCACCGCCCAGAGGGGTTTTATCTTGTCAAAGCAACATCGCCTTGTCCCGTGTGCTACGACCTGGGAAAGTCCCGACGACTTTCTTTCACTCAAAATATATATTTAATTTACAATCGCGATACTGAAAGGGAGACTGAACAACTTGGCAGCTAGGCTTTTAACCTGGGAAGGGAGAATGAAATGCAAGGTGAGCCTTGTCCCTGTTTTCTTTACAAGTGTGGAAATCTGTGCTGTTGGAAGGATTTCCTGATTAGAATCATGGAATCATCAGAGTTGGAAGGGACCTCTAGAGCTCACCCAGTCCCACTCCCCTGCTAAAGCAGGATTGCCCAGAGCACGTCACTCAGGGCTGCATCTAGGCTGGACTTGAAGGTCTCCAGAGAAGGGGACTCCACACCCTCCCTGGGCAGCCTCTGCCAGGGCTTTGCCACCCTCACCCCAAAGAAGTTTCTCCTCATCTTTGAATGGAACTTCCCGTGTTCCAGCTTGTGCCCGTTGCCCCTGGTCCTGTCACTGGGAACCACTGAAGAGAGTCTGGCTCCATCCTCCTTCAACCCACCCTTCAGATACTTAAGAGTACAGACAGCATCCCCCGTGCTCAGACCCTTAATTACACACTTCTGTGTTTCAGCAGTTATCCTGCATCATAAGCGATTTATTTATAATGAGATCTTTTGATTTTTTTTCCTGCTTTATGCATAAGTAATTAAATGCTTTGGCTTGTCTTCCCCCTCCCCCTTCACAGCACGCTTTATTACTTTTCCTCAAAGTCAACTGCAGAATGACATTTTACAAACAGCTGTGTATATGTGAGGTCAAGAAAGTGGGAAGAGTCTGAATAGAGTCTGAAGAGAGAGAGAAGGAGTTTCTCCTCTGGAGACGTACGGGCTGGGCAGAGCGTACGGAGAGAACGTTAGCCAGTGGAGTGATCGAGGAGGATGATTTACAGACCGGCATCCCTTTACGTTTGCTGCTTTCCCTGCAGTCAGATCAAGCACATAATGGAAGTTCTGGGGAGACAGGCAGAGGAGGAGCAATTTCAGGCTACCCGGCTCCTTCAGGTGTTATGAAAAATAAAGAACTGAAATTTAGAGTTACGCAAATGCAAGGTAATAAAATGAAATGGTTGTTATGGCATGTTAGAGATAAGGTTTGGGTTGCTGGCCTTTTGAATAAATCAGATTATTCGAGTGTGGATTGTTCTTAGCATAGTTTAAAATAAATATATGTTGAGAAGGTACTGTGATCCTTGACCTTAGCAGTAAAATTAAAGCTTTTTAAGAGCCTGGAGGGTACTGTGAGTACTGTTGAGGTACTTATAGTGGTCTGTGAGGAAAGAAGGCCGTCGGTGGAATGACAAAGTGTTCTATAGCTGTCAGCTCTTCCTCTCCACTTGTTGCTTGCTTTGCTGTTTGCAGGTAACTCCCCGAGCTCCCTTGTCTGTGAAGGCAGGTCATTGTCAGCATTGTCACAGCAGCACCCTGTGCTGACTGGGAAATTGTTTAGCAGGGAGCATCAGGTTGCTTAGCAACAACCTTCCTCTCCTTCATTTGTGGTTTTTCTCCTTTAATAGGATTGGTATTCTGTATTCATTTAACTGCAGGTTACTAATTTGCTTTCCAGTTAATAGATCTGAAATGCAAACAAGGAGAAACAATTCTTTTAGAACTGTTTCGTGTTCCTGGTGTGATATCTTTGGCACTGGGAGGTGATGAGATGCTTCAGAAGCTGTTGGGTTTGGAGACCAGTGGGTCAAGGTCAGATGAAGTGGGTGTTGGTGGTGACCCATCCCATGGTGGTTCGGTTGGGATGGAGCTTTTCAGTGCGTTTATTATCCTTGTGTCTCCCTAGAGGTTGGTGAGATGGTGTCTCTTGAAAGTGAAACACTAAATAACTGGCTTGGAGAAGGTGATGCTGAAATTCTGTATGGCAGAAAATACAGATTGACTCCTACCCTCCTGCATTAGTATTTTGGCCCTTGATTTTATAAAGCCATCAGGTGCCATTCCTGATCCCTTGGAAATGTTAAATGACCTTGTATTCCTGTAGAGGTGTCCTTTGCTGTGAAGTAGGTGGCCTTTCTTGTGTTACTGACTTGTTTCTGCTCCAAGTGTCAGTGCCCTTGCTGCTGTGAAAGTGGTTGAGCTCTTCAGCCTTCACTGAATTCATTGTTGGGGTACATCTGGGATGCATCAAGGAGAGTGTGGCCAGCAGGTGAGGGAGGTCATCCTCCCCCTCTACTCTGCACTGATGAGATCCCATCTGGAGCACTGGGTCCAATTCCGGGCTCCCCAGGTCAGGAAGGACAGGGAACTGCTGGAAAGGGTACAACAGGGGGCTACAAAGGTGATGAGGGGCCTGGAATATCTCTGATGAGGAAAGGCTGAGGGACTTGGGTCCTTTTGGTCTGGAGAGGAGAAGACTGAGGTGGGGGATCTGATCAACACCTATAAATACCTAAAGGGTGAGTGTCAAGAGGAAGAGGCCAGTCCTTTTTCAGTGGTGCCCAGGGACAGGACAAGAGGAAATGGGCAGAAACTTGAACATAAGAAGTTCCATCTAAACATGAGGAGGAACTTCTTCATGTGGAGGGTGGCAGAGCCCTGGCAGAGGCTGCCCAGAGAGGTGGTGGAGTCTCCATCTCTGGAGACATTCAAACCCCACCTGGACACATTCCTGTGGGACCTGCTCCGGGTAGACCTGCTTTGGCAGGGGGTTGGACTGGATGATCTCCAGATGTCCCTTCCAACCCCATGTCATTCTTTTTCCCCCAAAGCAGAGTGCCTTAGAAAACATCAAGTTGGTCAGTTTTGGGTTTCACCTCACTTCCATTGCCTTATCCTCCAACTTATCCCTCAGGCAGGGAGAACAGTTTTCGTTTAGACACCATTGGGTTTGGAGAATTATTAATTAGTAGGATTTATGAGCAGCGTTGTAAGGACGAGGGTATAACTGGATTTCCTAACTGAATGATGAGTAGCATATTAGGATTAATGGGGAGGGAATAACATGGTGTGTACTTTTTATGCACAAATACCAGAGGTGGTGAGGATGAGGTCACTGGCACTCACTGGGCTGTGGAGTTAACGGGGATCTGGATGATATTCAGTGAAATAACAGCTCTTTGGGAACTGCAGCCTGAGGCTTTCTAGGGAAGGAGGAGCTGAATGACCAGGGCAGTGTTTGTCCTGACTAAGTATATTCTGTGTTTAGCTTAATTTATTTGTCAGAAGTGCCCGAGTTCAAAGTCATTTTGACTGGAAAATGCAAACTTCCTCACCTTTTGAAATTTAACTAGAATGCTTAAATAGGAAACCAGCTGTCTTTGTTTTAAATGAAATTCTGTGATTTCATGCTGGCGGCAGCTGTTTCCAGTACTTGTATGGTAAATAAATATACATCCGCTCTCCAAGCTCCTCTCTGGGATGGTTTTGAAAATTTCAAGTGTTGAAATCCCACAGGTGTTTCTGGTCTGGAAAATTAAGTACTTTTGTTTGTCTGGGTTTCAAAAAAAAAAATAAATTGTCCATATCTTAACTAATTCTGGAAATCTGGAAAATAGTACAGGGTTGCAGTGGAAAGATTTTTAACTTTAAACCATGAAGTGCTTTCAGATGTTTATCTGTGTCTGTGTGTGTGTATGGAAAGCGTTTTAGCAATTTGGAAGGTGTGCTGGCTGTGGCATGTGTTATCTAGTGTATTCTGCTCAGAAGGATTTCACCTTTCAGAATGTCCATTCTGTGGACATTCTGCAGGAACAACCTGCAGCCGTTGTTTTCTTGATGGAGCTCTTATCACCCTGGGAATCTCAGGGTGTTCTCTCTCTGTTCCTGCGTAAAGCACAAATCTGGTGATGCTCTTGCCAGCGTTGTTTGCCGTTTGGAGAGTTGTTAACCTTTTTTTTTTCCTTTTCTTTTTCCTTCCCCTTCACCTCGTTCAGCTGTACCAACCAACAAATATGCAAAAAGCACCATTAACCCGTCGAGTCTTACTTCCCTGATCGGTGAATTATTTTATGATAAAATTACCCTTCCTTCCGTCTTTGTGTGACCCCTTGGCCGCTGGCATGAGCCGTATGTGTATGGATAGTTCCCTGACTAAAATTAACTGCAGAAACTTTGATAGATTAACTCTTGTCACTTGAGAAATAGCACGGTGACCTGCGCTGAAACCGGCTGGTCGTGTCTGTGCCGTCAGTTGTCAGTCATCAAACGAAACCGAGTTATTACGTAGTGGCTGCTTCCGCTTTCAGTCTCCTCACTTGTACTTCTGCCAGCTGTGTGGGAGAGCACTCCTCTTTGGTCGGCTCCCTTTTGGGTGTTTCTGAAGATAGAAATAGTATCATGTCTGATTTCTTTTTCAGTCCAGGAGAAGGGGATCGTGCTCAGGCACTGGAACGCTCGATGGCTGTGAGGCTGCTGTAAAACAAATCAAAAATCTAAGGGTTAAAAGCAAAATACTAGCAAATTCATGTCCCTTGCAGCAGTACTTCTGTCATTTACACTTGACTGTTTGGGGGGGAAAAAAAGACTTGGAGAGTCTTGGAGACTAACTGGAGACTAATATAACCCTATGGGAAGAGATTCCCAGGAATATCTCCTCTATTTTCAGAAGTGATACACAACATTCGGTTTCTAAAAGGTTCATTGCTTTTTTTTCCTTTCTTTTTCCTTCCAGGTCCTGTTCAGAATCAGCTGATGCATTCATCAGATGGCCAGGCATACAGCCCTGCACTCCCAGGATCGTATTCACATCAGACGCCGGCAAAGGCTCCTCCACATCAGGCGTCTGGACAGTATAACTATAGCAGCTCTCAGAATGTTTCTCAATTAAACAATTACCAAGGACCTGGGCAAACTCTCAATAGACCACCAGTAGCACCTTTCTCCGGGTCACCAGTACAGCCAACAGGTCCTGGTGCACAAGTGCTGCCGCCTGCGTTGCCAAACTCAGCTGCTGTATCATCTGCTGGTGGCTTTCCTCCTGGAGCAAGCCCGTCAGTGCTGTCGAACTGGCAGTATGGCCAGACCCCCATGAGCCAGCCCAGTGGGTCTCAAACAAGCCATTTGGCTCAGGGGATGGGAACAGGGGCAGGGGCAGCTCAGCCACCGTCATCGTTATCAGGAAATACAAATCCTCCAGGAAGTTATCAATATGCTGCTTCTCCAGGAGGTCCTCCGCTTCACAACAGCTACATGAAGCCAGGTAACCAGAGCTTTTCCATATTTTGCCAATGTCTATTTCTCCACCTCCTTCCTTTTAGCAAAAAGAACATGGAATTGACTCTTCAGCGGCGTTTTGCTTGGTGGAACGAGGTTGTCGGAGCCAGATGGCTTTGAGAAAACATGCGTCGCAAATCCTGGGGTGGTTTCTGTGGGTTAGAAATGGGAAAGTTCTGTGCCCAGGACAGGTGACCTCTCCACGCTGTCTCGTCGTTCTGAGGAGCTGTGTGTGGGTAATGCTGTTTCTGGGACCTTCACCCTTCCTTGGGGTGGCTCTTGGAGCCAGTGCTTCAGCGGGGTGGGGGCTTCACAGTTGAAAACTGTAGCCCTGTTTGGTCAGGGGGGGGTCTTTTCGCAGTTAAAACTAATTTTTTGGAATCACTAGATAAAGGTGCTTCTCGGAACGGCCTCATTCAGGTTGATGCAAAAAAACTCGAGCGCAGCCTGGAAAGAAAACTGCAATATTCCGTGCTATTGAGACAGAGAGCAGTTGAATGGAAAATTTCCTTTCCTCCAAACTCCTAATTTTCCCTACCTAATAATAATAACAGTTATCAGTCTTCAAAAAGTACCCTAAAAAAGCACGAGACTTCTTTTCCTGCTGGTTGTGTGCGGGTGTTCAGTGGCGAAAAGCTTTTCGAAGGTTAAATAGCTCTATTATGCAACTTGTGATTACTACAGAAACAAAGTTAATGCTCGCCTTTCTCCTTGCCAAACTGCTGCTTGTTGTTACAGAGGTTTTTCTAAATGAGCATGCAAATAGAAATATTTTAAATGTTAAAGCAAATATTATTTTTTTCTTTTCCTCCTGAGATGCTTTTAGCCTCATTAGAGATTTTTCTTTTTGCTGGTTTTTTGTTAACGTGCCTGACTCATTTTGTTACAGTGTTCATACTCTCTTAAGCTCATAGAATTTACGAAGCGCTTTCTGGCAGTTTGTTGGAATAAGCAATTAGTGCTTTGGAGTCTGTGAGGAAAAGGAAGTGAAATTTTGGAAAGTGGCCTGTGCAAGGAGAGAGAGTGTCTGGAGTAAGAGAATTTCTTGTAGCCATTCCACGGGGAATCCTCCTCAGCAACTTCCCTGGTAGTTGTGGGGGGGTTTTTTGTGTAGAAGGGTGATCACTTTTAAGATGAATTTAGCTGATTTGATGCTCACACTCATTCTGAGAAGAAAGGTCTGCCAGCTCCCTGCCTGCACGGCCAGCTTTGGCCGCTCCCTCAGACACAGCTTCTCTTCCAAGTTCTGATAGTGGTGTCTGCAGAGAGCGATTATTAATTAGCTTTGCTGTGTCAGGCACTAAGTGAATGTACAGAGAACTTCACTGCATGTGATTTATTTTATTTCTTCCTTCCCTTTTGCTTTCTTTCTTCACTTAAGTGTGGTCACACTGCACAGGCCCGTGAAGCTGTGTATTTTATGTGGTGGGGAATTGGTCAGTGTACTTTCATGTACAGCTTACAGGCTTCTCTGCTGTTGAGACCTGGGCAATTTTATCTTCTGAAAGGCTAACTTTTCTATCAAAATACATTGGTGTCTTCCTAGAGTTAAAGGGCAGTTACACTGACCTCTGGGATAACAGGGAGCAAAGGGGTGCTCTCAGGATCTGGCATTCTTCGAATGGAAGAAACGCAACGGCCTTTCTAAATGTCTTGGCTGGAGAAAGTCCTAGAATTTTAAAATAGAAGCAATTAAAAACTTTCCTGGGACTTTTAACGTGGAGGGTTTGACATTTCAGAGTGGAACACCTCGCACTCACAGTTTATTCAAACTGCACATTGCTGATGCTTTCCCAGGTGAAATCCTTCTGCCAAGTCATCCGAGTAGCTATAGAATCTGTACGTTGCTGGTTTGCATCAGCTTATTGAAGTGGAAGATGAGCATCCTGCCAGAAGGAATGTGTGTAGACTCCTACTAGTTTATTATTCTGTCCAATATGGGGCTGTGCTATATAAAGTGCAGACTTGGTAATTGAAGTTGGGATGCTTTTCCTGTATCTCTTGAAATTCTTATAAACAATACGAATAACAAGCTGAAAGAGCTCGTGGATAACAGCTACTGGAACCCAGCATGAGTTGAAGAGCGTGAGAGAAAGAGTCTGAAGTTGTGACACCTTCTACGCACGTTAGGATTTAGGTATCTCATGCTGTTTATCGTTGGAATAAGAGGAATATTTAAAGTGACAACACTTCTGTGACTTTTTCAACTGGGCTAAATTCATCCTAAAAAATTAATCTCTTCACAGGATCTGCACCTCCACCAGTGACTCAGCCTTTAACTCCACTCCACCCTCCTTCAAGGCCACCTTTAGGACCTCCACCAGTCGGCGGTCCGCCTTTAATTAGGCCGTCGACACTGGTAGCAGGACCACCTAATACACAGTCTCTGCTAAATACAGCTGCAAATCGAGAAGGTAAGAAATAATTTGCTTTTTGTTGAATTTGAACATTACAATTCGCTTCAATTTGCAACCTTTAAAGTCAAGTACACTGTTCTACCAGAAACTCAAATAGTAAAATCAATACTAATACAGCATAGTTTTATCTGAAAGGAGAAGGTGAGGACCTGGAAGGAAGTAAAATATTTCTTGTTGCCAGTTGTTAATAAAATGAAAATAATTAACACTTCAAAACAGATTTCAAAGTGCTGTTTAACATGTCCATGTGTCCCGTAGTTGCCATCTCTTTTTATTTTAAGTTTCTAAAATGATATAGAAATTCTGATTTCTCTGCATGCTTGACTGTGGTGGAGGAGATGATCTGTCTGTACCTTCCTGTGTTGTGTTATTCAGCAGGGAAAGCTAAAATGTGAACCCTGCAATCTCTTGCCTGTTTACGTAGCTGTACTTCATTCTTCCCTTCTGTGTAAAATCTGGGATTTGTTCATTTTCTGGAGGTTGTTAGTAGAGGCTGTTTAAGTGCCTGACTTTCTCGGTCTCCTGCGTGCCCTGCACAAATACATCCTTGTTTTAAGAACTCATTGGGGCTCTGTATCAATAAACCCGCAGTTGTATCGCGTTTGGTGCCCGTGCTGGATGGGGCCATGCGGTAGCTGCCAGTTTTAATTTTACACACGTAGTTTGTTCTGTCAAAACTGTGAGTTCCTTGCACGTTCGGATCGAGGGTTTCTTGTACGTGGTAGCTGTGGGAGTACAAGAACAGCAAATTCAGTTTTAGGTGTGTTTTGAACACAGGAGATGCATCAGAAGCTGCTTTCGCTCGGAAAGTCTTTTCTTCATCACGAAGGGAAGCGTTTCCAGGGCCTTGGAGAGATGGGAATGTTTAGTCTGTGGAGTAGGTTGACTGGTGTGTACTAGCAAGACTCAGTGTATGATGTAAAGGTATTAATAAAAAGTAAATCGAGCACCTGATTCTCCTTAGCAGTAGATAATTGGTTTGTATATTTAGCTGTAGCTTGTGGAAAGCTGTCCTTCGGGAGCACGCTCTCAATTTCAAGGTTTTTCTTATCTCAGCTGGAATTTGTGTCTTGACTGGTATGTGACCATAACAGAACTGTTGGTGTTTGGTGACCAGCACTGGATTAAGTGTGTAAGTAAAGGGAATTTGATGTTTCTGTGAATTGTCAGAGGAAAAAGGTCTTGAAGGAACTCAGTACCTAAATTCCAAAGTACTTTGAAAACTGCAGGTATTTCCTCTGCTGAGGAGGAAATGTCCCCTGACACTTTACTGTGTATGAGCTTGGAAGTTATGGCAAATACCTAATCTAAAGTAATCTTAAAAGATCATTCCACCCGCAGTTGAAAAAAGATCGTGGGGTTTTATGAATGCCCTTTGTTGAGGCCATGTGTGAGAAAGAGGCCAAGATGTGTATTTAATTCAGTTTCATCCTGGAACAGAAAGAAAGTGGATCCAGACTATGCTAATCTTAATCTTCATCCAGCAAGTAAGATTTCTTTGTGGTTATTTCATTGCAGCTTCTTAGTAACTTGTGAAAACTTTTCCTGGGATTGTGTTTCTTAATAGGCGATCCCGCGTCTGCCAGCGATGGGTCTGCGGTGCAGAACAGCTACGACGCAATAGAAGGTGGTGGCCTCATGGGTAAGGCTTTGGGATTAACCTTTTTTAGGATTACCTAACCTTTTTTAAGAGTCTGGGAAAGAGAAAAGTTTAGGCATTTGTGTACAAGCATATGTACTTGGTTCCATGTCTGTCTTGAAACTAAATACGAACTTTGAAGTGTTGATTATGGTAAAGCAGTTAAGAGCACTTGGCAAAACTGAGAGCAGTTGTCACCTGTTTACACTTAGAAACTAAACACCAACAAAAAGCCCTCCTGTGGCATTAATGCATTGAGCAAGCTACCGTTCTTCAGCCATTCATTTGAAGTATTTGTCTGTCTGTCTGCCTCTAGCAACTCCACATCCTTCTCCTGCGCCCCCGAATCTTAAGATGAACAGAAGTGTTGGGTATTCTTACCCTGCCTTACCTCCAGGCTACCAAAGCACTTCTGCACCTGGAGCACCAGGAATGCAAGCGTCTCCTTTGCAATATCCAGATGGATCAAAGCATTTCCACCAGGTAAGGATTGGGTTTTTTTTTTCCTAATGTCGTTACTACCTGTGGTGGCGCGTGGGTAAAGAGAAGTGAGGATTGGGGTGTGTTGTGCCTCTGTGGGGTGCTGCCTCTTTGGTTCCCTGTTTGTTCAAGGTGACAGAATGCACCTGGAATTAATGCTTTTGCTGGTGCCTCGACACCAGTTTGGAAGAGCTGCAGGCCAGCTCTTTCTGCAGTATTTCAGCCTTGAATCTGCTCCAAATATTTCTCTTAAAACTTTCAGCTGCTTTTGGCATGTTTTCCTTCCCTTGTGTTGCTGTTGGGAGCTGAAGTAGCTGAACTTTCAAAGCAAACTGACCAACAGTTGTGCCAGCTAAGCCTCTGTATTTCAAGAGCTTTGTAACAAATATATGCTCATTTTTTTACCTAAGTCCAGTTTATGTAAGAAGTAGTATTTCTAAATATATCTTTGCAATACAATGGCAGTTAATACACAAACAAAAAAACCAAAAAACATTGAAAGGGAAATATGTTAGCTTTTTAAATGAACTGTGGGTTTCATCCAAATAATTGGTGTTAATTTCTGAAATTTTATTTGACTCTAGCCTGCCCTGGGCACTAATCATTTAACTGCATCAATGGCTGGCCTGAGTCTGCAGCAAGAAGGATTAAAACCTGTGAATCTTCTTCAAGAAAGAAATATTCTTCCTACAACCCTCTTGAAGCCTCCTGTTCCAAACTTGCATGAAGAGATCCAGAAGCTGAACTGCAATCCTGAGTAAGATCATAAATCTGCTATAATTCATCCTAATAAACAGAAGTATAGGTTCCTACTTGGAAAGTCACTCTTCACAAAATATTTCCTTAATTTTGTGGGTAGAAAACATTGAAAACAGGCTTCCCTGTGTTACGATAATGGTGGTAAGTGGTTTAAACTTTGAAGTGAGGAAAATTATCTGTGCAGAAAGTACAAGGAAAAACATGTTGCTTGCAAAGCAGGTCTAGATAGGTACAATTCCAAAACTTTACAATAGAGCTGGCAACGAGTGTGATTGAGAAAAGATCTAAACCAGGAGTTAACTCGCAGAGAGAGGTCCTCCGAAAAGACTGTGAATGGAAAAACGTGAGTGACCTCAGTAGTGAAATAACCATTTAAAACAATGGCGTAAATGGAACGTGCCAAACGAGAGGCTGACAGTTGGTGATTCAGGTCATCTCTCTGAGGAGACCAGCCAAACCTGGCATAACCAGGTACTCCTCCTTTGCGAGTGGTTTTTTTTGATAGATAAAGGAAGTAACAGCATCTTTGTGAAGTTGGTCACACAAACAAGCTGGGCTGGATTTACAGAAACACTGTGCACACCTGCACTGTGTGGTCACCACCGAGTTCTGAAAGTCCCTGAAATGACTAATAGCGTTGTTTATAGTTACTTTTGTGTAGTTTTAAGACAACTTTTTAAACTTTGCTGGTTCAGATTTGTATATAAGGCCACCTCAAAGTAACACTGGGTATATAAAGTTTTGGTGCAACTTTGAACGTTGTTAGGCTTAACTTTGACTTGAGTGATGAAAATGACACTCAGTTCTGTGTAAAGATCAAGTATATAAAATAACATAAGAATTCAAAGTATGTACCGTGGGTCAAGGCCAGACGAAACCAGAATGGTTTGACGGAGTTGGAGAAGATCCTTTATCTGGACAAGGAAATTCACCATCACCAGCTCTATGAAAATATAAAGGATGCTCTGTACTACTGAAATCATCATTTAATTATCTGAAAACCTCTGAAAATAACCCTTTGTCCTCCATGTAGGTTGTTCCGCTGTACCCTGACTAACATTCCTCAAACTCAGGCCTTATTGAATAAAGCCAAACTTCCTTTGGGGCTCCTGCTTCATCCTTTCAAAGACTTATCGGTATGACATATGTTCAAAACTTTAAATGCTGAAATATCAACTATGCCTTTACTAGAGTTCAGAGCTGGGCAATGAATTATAAAAGAAGGGCAAGAACATTGTCTGATCTTGGCCCAGTAATACACAAACAATACCTTACTCTGTTCCACACAGATCATCATAATTTTTTAGACATTTTTCTCCCTGCCATTTTTAAACTTTCAAGCCTCACTTCTTAATAAAAAAACCAGCCTCCTAAACCTCAAAAAGCAGAAGCTTAGGGGCAGCACAGCACTTGGAGTGTGACAGAAGGCAGCACATTTAAATTCTGTAATCGCATAGATAGCTTTATCTTGTCACATATCAGTTGTAGTTATTGATTTCCTGTACCAAACCTAGTACTAATTCTTAACTTAAATAAGATTTAACAAAGTTAAAGGGGTTTGGATATCCTCAGGTAGCCAGGAGACACTGTGAATTTAGCACTGCCTCTTTGAAGGAGTTATTTTTCACAATTTAAGTAAGTTTTTCCAAGATGAGGATATTTTTTTTCTCATTTTTGATCTGTATTGGGTGTAGGACTTTGGTCTTAAACCATCAATGTAAAGTTCAAGACTTGAGAGGCTTGAAAAGGGAACCTTCACAGTCAAATAAGTCAGAGCTCGGTTCCGACCAGTCCGTTTTATTAAGGAATTGTAGGGGTGCTGTGAGGGTGCAGAAATACTTCTTCCTTCACCCAGGGTGCTTCAAGGGGGAAGCACGGTGTAGATAATGTTGTTATTGTAGCTGGAGTGTGGTGATGCCTTAAAACAGGAACCTTTTCTTTTCCAGCAATTGCCTGTGGTCACTTCGAGTACCATTGTGAGATGCCGCTCCTGCCGGACATACATTAACCCTTTTGTCAGCTTTCTTGACCAAAGGAGATGGAAATGCAATTTGTGCTACAGAGTGAACGATGGTAGGTTTTAAAGGTGCTTATTGCTTTAAGCTGTTGAGGTTGACCTTTCCCAGCTTCTCCTTAGAAACTAATATTGACTGTATCAGTACTAGGGATGGTCGTTGGTCATACTGGGGTTGGGAGACATGAGAAATGGTTCCCATGGGCAAAGCCAGTGGGTTTGGTAACGAAATACAGTGAGTGTGACCCCAGTGACAAAGCAGCTGCCCTGCCTGGGGTCGTTCTCTAAGAAGAGTTGCCCAACACACACAAAAGAGCTAATGTTACTTGTTTTAAAATGCACCTCAGCTAATACTAGTGTGAAATAATAACATGTAAACTTATCTGTGTAGTTCCTGAAGAATTCATGTATAATCCTGTGACAAGAGTTTATGGAGAACCTCATAAAAGACCTGAAGTCCAGAATGCTACTATTGAGTTTATGGCTCCATCTGAATACATGGTAAGGCTTTATTTACCCTCAGTTATTTCATTTCCAGAGGGAAGTCAGAAAAAGCTTTGTTGTAGAGGATGCTTTCCAGCTTAGTAGAACAGTTGCTGCCTCAAGGAGTACGTCTGAGAAGAACATTCTCCATTTCTAAACGTTTATGATGTCAAAGTTCTTCTGCATTTAGAATGTGTCGGTGTTTGTCGGTCTTCTGGAAGAAAAACTGTGATTTTAGTATTGCCCAGTAAGAGACAAATGCATTTAGAATTTTTAGCTATCGTCTGTTTTAAGAGTTTGAAGCTTCAGCACAATGAATAAACCCAATCTAATAAATGTCATTTTGAAAATTAAGGGTAACTTTTGGTTTTTTGCTCAGCTACGTCCACCCCAGCCACCCGTGTACCTCTTCGTGTTTGATGTCTCTCACAACGCAATAGAGACGGGATACTTGAACACAGTCTGCCAGACCCTGTTAGACAATCTTGACTTGTAAGTACCTTTGCCTTAGAATCTTCTACTTCCATTACTCTTAGTGAACTTGTGATAGATGTCAACATGCCAGCAGT
The DNA here is from genome assembly GCA_013400055.1 of Nycticryphes semicollaris. NCBI lineage: Eukaryota > Metazoa > Chordata > Aves > Charadriiformes > Rostratulidae > Nycticryphes > Nycticryphes semicollaris. The sequence continues at coordinate 87,222 of VXBJ01007734.1, read as the reverse complement.
TCCTGTCAAGAAGAGGAATTTCCTGGTGTTGGCTACCAACGGCCAGCGTTGTAGTTACGTGTTGTGTAAAGCTCTAGTCTTTCATTCCACCACAGCTGTATCAGTGTAAGAGGTAACTCTGAGGCTTGTTTCTCAGTTTGCCTCTTTCCTATCTGCTTCACCAATCCCCCAAAGGAATAAACAACATGTTTATGATGTCTTTTGAACTGTATCTTTTAAAAAAGAATTTAGAAAAGTATTTGCTGAAAGGAATGAATGCATCTAATAAAACTTCTCATAAAATACATGCTGTTTGAACTTATGTAAATGCTGCTTGGTATTTTGCAGCTTGTTTCTTCCTTTTCTTTCATTTCTTATTACCCTCTTAATCTTCTTAAGTGTCTGCTCTGTGACTCCACTATAAGCTCCTTTTTTGTTATTTTTTTTCTCCAAAATGTCTTACTCAAGCTGTTGCAATTTTGCTGTTAAGCTAACAAGCTGGTAACAACCTTGGACAGGTGCAGTTGATGCTTAAAAAAAAAAAAAGAAAGAAAAAAAGCCTGCAGAAATGAAATTTCATCTTGCTGAAACACCATATGTCTCCTTTTTAGGCTTCCTGGGAACACTAGAACAAAAATAGGCTTCATAACATTTGACAGCACAATCCATTTCTACAGTCTTCAGGAAGGTCTCTCTCAGCCTCAGATGCTTATAGTTTCAGATATTGAAGGTATGCAGAAATTGGTTTGGTGATTAGTGTCTGCTAATGACTGCTGGGGTTGACAGCCTTTTTAAAAATACATTTCTAGATCATTAATTTCTAGATCATTAATTTCTCTAGTAATGGCTTTAGAAGTAGCACGTGTCTGTCTTTATGAAGCACCTGTGTCTGAGCAACGCTGTGGCTGTTCATGACTTAAAATGTGAAAACAACCTTCTTAACTTCCCATTTAATTTGTACAATTATCTACATTTCTCTTATGATCCCAAACTTTGGTGCTTGGTAAATGCATATAAATATTCCGTGGTGACAGATGCTGAGTGCTTGTTCTTCTGCCCTCAATTTCAAGCTACCTCTCACCCTGTGTTACACAGAGCAAGGCAGAATGGATGCTAGAAAGTGTTCACTATGCATTATTGCTTAATAGATTTTTTTTTTATCCTTCAATACTGATTGCTGCTCTGACACAGCATTCTAGCCACAGGTATGCTAATCAGGAAAAAAAAAATCCACATAATTATGTTTAAATGGGTTTACACACTGATACGGTAGCATTTTTTTTTCAATAGATGCAATGGTTGGCAAATGCAATTGGGGGAAGTTTGATGTGTTTTTAAAAAAATAACTTAAATGCTTTCTTCTTTCCCTTCCAGATGTATTTATACCAATGCCAGAAAACTTACTAGTAAATTTAAATGAAAATAAAGAGGTAAGAACTATCTTAAATAACTAGTACAGTCTGAGATAATCTTGGTGACTGCTTGCCCTTTACCACCTCCAGTTTACATGCCAAGTTTGAGGTGGAAAAAAAGAGGTCTTTAAATTGATTGATGTGGCTGTAAACATTCACCAACCTGAAACGAGACAACACTTGCCTTTTATTAGGGCTTTTTATTTACTACCTAAATATTAGAAGTGTTAATACTTGTTTATGTATATTCAGCAATCAGCTCTATAAAGAAAAAAGCTCTTGAGTCTTTAATACTTTTGTTTTCTCCATTGCAGCTAATTCAGGACCTGTTGAGGACCTTACCACAGATGTTTAGCAAGTCCCTGGAAACTCAGAGTGCTCTGGGGCCTGCGTTACAGGCTGCCTTTAAACTGATGTCCCCCACCGGAGGGAGAATCTCTGTCTTCCAGACACAGCTTCCATCTGTGGGAATGGGAGCACTGAAGTCCCGGGAAGAGCCAAACCAAAGATCAACTGCAAAGGTTAGAAAAGCAAAACCAGGTTGAGAGTATGGAGTGCCCCATTCTGTGGTTCTGGAATTGCCTGTTCTGGGTTAATTTCGAGGCTCTCTTGTTCAGCTAAAATAGTAGAAAGAAAAAAAAAACAACAAAGAACCAACAGATTAATGATCTGTTGGGTTCTTTTAAGATACCACTTTAATCAGTGACGGAGAATCAATAATTAGGGTCCCTGAAAACAGACTATAAATGTGTTAATGTGTTTGAGTTTCCTTTGTAATACTCCCTTCTATTATCAGGACATACATTTGACACCATCAACTGATTTTTATAAGAAGTTGGCTTTGGACTGCTCAGGGCAACAAGTTGCAGTGGATTTATTTCTTCTTAGCGGACAATATTCTGACTTGGCTTCTCTAGGTAAGTCATATTGAGCTGTTCTGGTTTGTGTAACTCTTGTACATTTAGCAAATACGTAGAATCTACATTAACATTTATTACAGGCAATTGGTCTGAATGAATCTAGTGTGTCAAGATGCAAATTCATCCTTAGTAAGCACTGACAGCAGATAGTGTAACCTTTCAGTCTTTCCTGATTTAACCTAGCTGTCTTCATGTTGTCCCTTAGTGAGTATAAACATCTTTAGAGTAAGCTTCCTTAGCATTGTAATTACTTTTTCTTTATTTAACCAAACTTTCAAGTGACAAAGTACCTTTAATTTCAGGTCAATGAACATCTGAAGCTACATATATATTTGAACATAGAGTTGAGTTACACCTACGTCTCTCTATGCAGGTTTATAACTGTTTAACAGAGTTATTTTCAGGCATGAAGAGTTTAATAATTAAAGGGATTATTGCATTCAGCTGCTATATTTAAAGACCACACGGACTGCACCCTGCCAATGTGTGCTGGTTTTGTTTCAGGTTGTATATCAAGGTACTCTGCAGGTAGTGTCTATTACTACCAGTCTTACCATCATAAACACAACCCTGTCCAGGTGGAGAAATTGCAAAAGGAACTCAAGAGATATTTAACTAGAAAGATTGGCTTTGAGGCTGTCATGAGGATAAGATGCACCAAAGGTTTGAACACGAGGTTTTTTTTTATTTTGGGGGAGGGTGGAGGAGAAGAGAGTGTTTGCTGTTATGGGAGTGTTTTGTTTGGTATTGTGGCTGTTCTGTAAGCTGAAGTGGTTTAAAAGAATAGAAAAGTAAGATTCAGCACCAGGTATAAGACTATTGAAGACTGTAGTTGCAGTATCTTTACTGGCATCCAAGTTCCATTTTACAATGGTTAAAACAGGAAATTTTGTTGGATCGCTGTATCAATAAGGTTTATATATTGGTTTTATAGTCTAGAGACTTCTTACTATTCTGCATTGATTTGACTTTCAAATTCCTGCTTTCTGCTGGGCTTTGTGGATTCTATGGATTAGTTGTCTCTTTGGGATACATACCCTTCCTTAAGGTACTCTATTTCATTGAGAAGGCTCTTAACGTTCCGATAGAGAGAGTATACAGCGATGGCAGGGAGTATAAATGGTGTATTCACGACACGACTTCACATACTTCACGGCCATAAAACCCAAACTGATTCAAGACACCGCTTATCTTTGTAGGTCTTTCCATTCACACTTTCCACGGGAACTTCTTCGTGAGATCTACAGACCTGTTGTCGTTACCCAACGTGAACCCAGACGCGGGATACGCTGTGCAAATGTCAGTAGAGGAGAGTCTCACCGATATGCAGGTCGTTTCTTTTCAGTCTGCTCTCCTCTACACATCCAGCAAAGGTAAGAGATGGCCTCGTTAAGGACAGTGTTCACCCGAGCCTTTTTGTGCCCACTTCTCAGCTGCAATTCAGTTGTGGTAACTTACACAAGCTAAATCTAGTATCAAGATCCCAGCTCTGATGGGTTACTGGATGTTATTAATATTCTTGCTTCTTCCAGACTGCAAAGTTTCTTGGGAAAGTTCTAGCCTGAAAATAGTTAGACCTAACCCAGAAACTGAGAACTGTCTGTCTTTAAAAGCTACTGGAAATGGCCTGATTCACCACTTGTGTGATAAATTAGATTAAATCTCAGGGGTGGGGTTTTTTTTTGTGAACAGTGGCATTTCTTGTATTGTTTCATAAAACAAAAGATAAGGCCAGCAGGTGGAGGGAGGTCATGCTCCCCCTCTGATCTGCCCTGTTGAGGCCCCCTCTGGAGCACTGGGTCCAGTTTTGGGCTCCCCAGTTCAAGAAGGACAGGGAACTGCTGGAGCGGGTACAGCAGAGGACCACAAAGATGCTGAGGGGCCTGAAGCTCAGAAAGGCTGAGGGACTTGGGTCTTTTTAGTCTGGAGAAGAGAAGTCTGAGGGGGAATCTGATAAACACCCATAAATACTTAAAGGGTGGGTGTCAGGAGGATGGGACCAGTCTGTTTTCAGTGGCGCCCAGGGACAGGACAAGAGTTAATGGACACAGACTTGAACATAAGAAGTTCCATCTAAACACAAGGAGGAACTTCTTTCCTTTTAGGGTGGCAGAGCCCTGGCAGAGGCTGCCCAGAGAGGTGGTGGAGTCTCTATCTCTGGAGACACTCAAACTGCCTGGAGAAGTGCCTGTGCAACCTGCTCTGGGTTGGACCTGTTCTGGCTGGGGGGGGGGAGGGTTGGACTAGATGATCTCCAGAGGTCTCTTCCAACCCCACACCAGTCTGTGAGACTGAAGTTTTCTTTTCTCACAGGCGAAAGACGGATTCGTGTCCACACGATGTGCTTACCTGTTGTAACAACGCTGAGCGACGTCTACCTCGGGGCAGATGTACAAGCCATCACTGGGCTGTTGGCCAACATGGGTAAGCGTGATACGAGTTTGTTTGGATACGTAAGGATGATATCCCTAAAGCTCTGAGCAGTAATCCTCTGAGAAGTAAGATTCTGTCTTTCTAAGAGCGCTTCCTAAGTTGCAAACCTAAGAGTCGGGGTGTTTTTAATGCTTGGCTTAGTTTAATACCAGTATAGTTGTGTGTAGTCCCCTGGGCTTAGTCTTAGTCTGGTGCATCATCACGGGCCTCTGCCTCTTTCTGAATCACTTGTTTTGACTTCCTCTATACTGTAGTTAAAGCTTATTAAGATGCATAGAGGAAATGAGAAAAGTCAACATACACAGCTGTATTATTACCAAGGAAGGAAAAGCCTCTTATTTGAGCTTTGTATTCTATTTTTAGCTGTGGACCGATCAGTTTCTGCTACCTTGAGTGATGCACGGGATGCCTTGGTCAACGCAGTGATAGATTCTTTATCCGCTTACCGTTCATCAGTCCTAAGCATTCAGCAGCCTGGTCTCACAGCCCCCTACTCGCTGAGGCTCTTTCCACTTTATGTACTGGCACTCTTAAAACAGGTAAGAGTGAAAAGGAAGCCATGCAAGAGGATGATTGCCTGTTTGCCATGTCAACCTGAAGGAAAAGGATGTTTCCTTGATGTACAAAATAGCATCTATCTTTCAGTATTTTTGTATGACTCAAAATTGAGGAGTCCTGCCATTTACCATTAGAGCACTGAGGTATTTTACAGATTTGAGAACGGTCCTTCTTGCACAGATAAAGTTCTTTCAAGATAACAGCTCCATTTCTCTGCACCCCAGGATTTGATGACTTGAAAGGTCAATGTAGAACTGTTTCTCAGGCCAGGGTAGATAACATATGGTTTTATATGTGGGTTTTTCATCTTGGAGCCTGGTATGTTATGAAAAAATGGAGGCATTTGGAGAATTCTATGGGGCAAATGTATCAGGGCAATAACAGACAGGACACCTTCTCTTGCTTATAGTGGCGAGCAATAGGGGGCAGAGAAGATGATTATGGGGTATCACTGAGGAGAATGATCTAGTTGAGAAGTGGGAGGTCAGAAGTGTGTGCAAAACCATAAGTGTAAGCTGTATATGCAAGGGAATAAGAAAATGAGAGACTTTGACTAGGGTAGGGGATGTGGCAGGGCACTGGTGGAGTGCTTTTTCAAATATCTTAATTTTTGTGCATTTCTGGAACTGCAGTTCCACACGGCAGTTTGGTGTGGATTAAGAGAGAGAACTGGCTGCCAAAGAGGTAGTTGGCTGCCTGCTCTTGCAAAAAGTTTAAAGCATTTCACAATATGCTCAGTACAAGTATTTTTGGATTGGATTTCCCTGAACTTAGAGTAGGAATCATTTGAAGTGTTGAACAAGCTGCTTTTCTGTCCCAGAGGGAATTTTTTGATTTTATACCTCTTGATAAGGAATTTAACAGCATATTGCTAGTGGCACGTTTATATTGACTTTTGAGCTTTTTCCTATAGAAGCCTCTGTAACTGTTTGACCCAGTCAAGTGGGAGGAGCAATCCCTTGTTTCAGTTCTACCTCATTTGGTTTTGTTGTCCTAACTAAGCAGGGCTAGATCTTTATTGTAAATCCAGAATTGCCTAAGATTCTGTACGTTGAAGCCAATTGTAAACTGCTGCAATATTTATTCTTTTAAATTCCATCCAGCAGCGTTTTTGAGGTGTATGGTAGAAGAGATGTATTTCAGGATGTTTCCATCTCAGCTTTAGCACTCACTAGCAAGGATTGATGGTGTGAGGTCACGGTAAATTCTGAACCTGGGAATAAGGAGAACTGTATGGTTTGTACGAGAAGGAAAAATAGCAGTGGTAAAGTAACAGGTAATAAGCGATAGAGGGTGTGTTAAATTTAGCTTATCTCATTTTGCTTTCACGGTCAAAATAAATGCCTGATTGTTTGCAGAAAGCATTTCAAACTGGGACGACTGCGCGTTTAGATGAACGCATTTTTACCATGTGTCAAGTGAAAAACCAGCCCCTCGTTTACCTCATGCTGATGACACATCCCAGCCTGTACCGAGTTGATAATCTCACGGATGAGGTGAGTGTTTGCATTGCTCCGTGGTCTGTTTGCCTGGGCCCAAGGACTCGTATGACGTGAGAACAGATCTGTGCTAAAAATCTCAACAAGTCTTCCACATAAAAGCTGCACAGCTGAAATTTACTGATTTATATTTTCTCACTAGTCGCAGTTATGCATTTGTTATTTGGGATTGGATTGATGAATTCTGGAGAGAAGCTGTGCTCTGGCTATAGAGGGATGGGGAAGACTTTTTTCCAACTTCTTTAACTTTTTGCTGTGTATCTTACACTGTAAATCACATGTACATAGACAGGATAACATATGCTTTAACTTTTTGTCCCTCTGTAGCTTCCTTTATTTTGAAATGTCAAAGTAGTTCTGTGAGTAGTGAGAGAATGTTTATGTAAGAGCCTGAATAATTTTAGAAACCACAGCTTTTGTACAGTACAAATCTGATATTCCACTTCTAGAACTAATTAACTCAGATTAAGTTGATGAAGTACACCCTCTCTAAATGAAACACTGAGATTTATTAGTAAATTATGCACTTGAAGTGTGACTCAAACGGAGAAAAAGGGTTTGGCTTCAGTATTTGGTGTAATACGTCCTATTTGTATTTGACCTTCTGTTCTTGTGCCTGTTTGAACGCATCGAGATGTGAACCACTGGTTTTCCTTTTTCCTTTAGGGGGCTCTTAACATAAATGACAGAACTATACCTCAGCCCCCGGTTCTCCAGCTGTCAGTGGAGAAGTTGAGCAGGGATGGTGCTTACCTTATGGATGCCGGCTCCGTAAGTTCTGTGGTGGTGGTGAATTAAATTCCAAAAAAAAAATACCCGCATTTACTTGATGCTTTCTTTCTGAGAACTCAAAATGTGTAGGAGACTGCTGAGGTGTGTTTTTTTGCATTGGATTGATGTTGCTTATTGCTGGGTATCTTTCAGGTAATGTTTCTGTGGATTGGGAAGAACTGTGGGCAGAACTTCATCAGCCAAGTCCTTGGAGTTCCAAATTATGGCTCGATACCGCAGAATATGGTAAATGTTTGCTTTGCTGTACACCAGGTGTACAGTGCCACCAGGATATTATTTGCACGAGAACTAAAATACCACTATTCGAATAATAGCCCCCTAGTTATTATTCACTGTAAGTTCAGATTCAGGAAAAGAAATAGTTTAGTTTCTCCGGGCTAAAACTTGATAGATCTTCCCATGGAAGCAGAGTAAGGAGAGGCTGGCAATGATTAAGGAGACTAGACTAAAACTGTACAACACTGGCTTTCCTTTATACCTCATGAGGATGGAATTGGGCTATTTTAAGTGTTCTTTTTACTGTTTTATTCTAAAAAAAAATATATATATGTAGTAATGATACCTTTGCTTCTTAGACACATCTCCCAGAACTTGAAACTGCGGAATCCATCAGAACAACATCTTTCATTTCTTGGCTGAGAGAACAGAGACCTTTCTTCCCTATACTATATATAGTGAAGTAAGTCTTTTTAACAGTCTTTGTGCTTCTTTAGGGACCTCGTAACAGAGCACATTTGGATGTTATATACTGAGCTTTCTTAAAGGAACTTTTAACAATGGTCATTCTGTGCCTAAGATTTGACAATGGATATGATTCGTTACGAGTTGTCTCTAACTGGAATTTCCACAAGCTAAAAAAGACTAAATGTCAAAGAACAATCTTCAGTTGATGTCAGGTGAAGTGAAGGAAATGCTGCTAAGTGCACTTGTTAGGATTAATCACAAAGGCTATTTGAGATCCTCTTTTCATATGTCCTTAAGCTCTGGATATATCTCCCCCCCAAACTGTAACTTCATTAACGCGTTGCACTGTAGATCTTGGCGAATGTTTGTTTCACTCAAACACTTCTATTTTCATTTTTAAGGGATGACAGTCCATTGAAATCAAGTTTTCTGCAAAACATGATTGAAGACAGAACAGAATCAGCCTTATCATACTATGAATTCCTCCTTCATATACAGCAGCAAGTGAATAAATGAAACACTAGCCTTTGGCTCACTTCTTTGAGGAAAGATTTTGCAGTAAAGAACGATTGTGCTTGTAATATCTTCATTAAATCTGTGGCCTGAGGCAGTTGATGAGAAGTTCTCACTGTGATTTCAACGAACTAAAGCAAATAAAGGACCACATCTGAGAATCAAATGTGCAACTACGTAATATTGTACCTTAAAAAAAACAAATCAAACTGGTGGAACTGGTTGAGCACCTTTAATTTGCTGCAAATCATGTTTTTACTGTAAGTAGTTGCAGCATGAAGTACATTTACAAAGGCAATACTGAAAAGGTGAAATTCATTTTGTAAAATAAAGAGTTCTTTGTTGTTCAAAATGTATATTTCTGTAACTCTCTGCATTTTTATTTTTATTTTTTTTTGCTGCTAGATACAAAAACCTCACAAATACTGATCATGATTTGCAGGGAAATCCTTTCTAAGTGCATCCAGTGGTTACAGAGCGAGCGTCTCAGTGTTCAACTTAATGCTTAAAGTAGCAATGAAACAACTGCTCGTTGTGAAACGAACAAATAGTTATGAAGCGTAGAATCCAGGGCTTGGATTGGATTATGGCTAAGAGGACTAAAGGTAAGCTTCACCTGGACACAGAAGGCTGAGTTTGTTCAAGCTTGTAATAAGTCAGTATTCTAATTCAAAAATAGTGGGGAGGAGCAGGCCCTACATGAGAAACATTTTAAAAAGTCGGTGGCCGTGTCAGCGGCAAAAGCAACCGTAGGTAGATGGCAAGCTTTGTTTTCCTTCTTAATTTCAGTTTGTGAATGGTGTGGGAGGGGAAGGGTGAGGAAGGGTTGTCTCATGCTTTTTGGTTTACGTTTAGTAGGCTTTTAGCTCTTGTTTACATTAACTGAAAGTCAGGCCCCTCAACTCTAGCGCGTTTCTGAAGTGAGTTTGTGTGACAGCACCTGGAACCTAATGTTTTGAATTGGGAAAGGGCTTATTTTTCTAAAGACAAAAATATCCTAGTGCGTTTGAAGACTTGTTTCTGGTTTTAAGACACGCTTGAAGCTTTCTAGAAACTTTTTTTACTGCGGCTGCGTAACGAGCCTAGGTCTGAAGCCAGTGTGCACCAAATAAAAGCTTTAAACATACTCTCAGTTCCCTGCCAGGGCTGCAGATGGAAGCTGACATTGGACTTGAAGTGAAAATTTATATGCAGAAATACTTATATAAAAGCATATTGAGAATTGTTCCATTTTGGAGGTGAAGCTATCATTGAGCTACCGATGTAAAGAGTATTTAAGTTACTGTATCCTTACGCCCGTGGAAGTGTTTCACATGGAGAAATCTTGCTTTGCCTCGTTTTTTGGGTTTTTGTTTTGTTAATTTAAGTGGTAAACTCAAAGGTCTTGCAAAACCTACTTCCTGGAGCAAGTAACTTGAACAGATAAAACTTAGCGGTGATCAACCGTACTGTGGTGAGGCTGGTTAACTCCCGTTCTGTGACAGAAATGGGAAAGGACATCGCAGGGTAATTGTGTGGTGCCATTTCAGGCTGTAGCGGCACGCGCTTGTCAGGAGTTGCCCTCCTTCAGGAAAGGAGTTTCTTTTGGGAAATTGTTCTTGTCGCTTGAGCACAAGAAGCTGATGTTCAGGCCAATGTCAAAAATAGCACGAAAAGATTATTCTAGAACCAATTGAAGCTTCCCTGTCTGCTGCCTCCATAGCAAACAGGAGTGTATTTACTTGAACAGCTTTTTCAGAGAATTGCACAGTTTCTAGGCGTAGTGAAGATGGTTGGGTTTTTTTTTTTTTTTTAAGTTTTGACAGTATGATTTATTTTTTTTTGGGGTGGGAAAGGAGTCTCTTTGTTTAAAACATAAATGGAAGCCATGCGTCTGCATAGGTTATGGCTTAAAACTTGGGGTTTATGTGTGTTATCACTCAGATGTTTGAAATCATCCTTGCATCTTGGTAGATGCCCACCCAAAGTCTCATTCTGCTTATGACTGTATTTTGCTACTCTTATCCCTTTGTTTTTAAAAAAAAAAGAGCATAAATGTTGGAGATGGCTTGCCTGCGTTATGTCCACCAGACTAACGGCTAAAGATGTCAGTCTTTGTGGCAATTAACAGCTTTGATTCAGAGTCCGCAGGTTGTACAGAGCAAAACATTTTAAACAAGAATCAGACGGAACCCTCTGGGAGTTCCCTTCGGTTTGGAAGAAATTCCGTGTTGACCTTGCTTAGTTAATTCCCTGGCAGTGAGAAAGGGCTGCTGGGTCCACCTTGTGTTGCCGTAAGGGTGGGATAGGAGAGAGGAACAGGCAAACTACCTACAAAAGTGCCATTTTTACCTACAGTTGAAAAATGAGGACACTGAAGATGAACTGCAAAAATAGGCAAGAGTGGCTGTGATGTTTAGATCTCAGCCTGACAACTCTACCACTGCAAATGTGCTCTATTTTTCTAGTTGAAGACTTTTTTTTTTTAAAAAAAAAAACCCAAACCAACCTGCTTCTGTATTTGACACACAAGTGTTCAGCCAACATTGTTACCATCCATTTTACTTTGCTTTCATTATCGTTTTTAATTTAATATATTTGAGCCTAAGTCCACATAGACTATGTCGCAATAGAGTGATTCACTTTTATTTAGAATTAATTTCTTAACAGAATTTAATCAAAGATGCAGAATGGCTGTTAAGTAAGGGACCATTAAATGTGATTTTAAGGTTCTGTTTACTATTATGGATGTATTCCTTTATAGTAAATTTAATTCTGTAAAGTAGTGTATAATATTGTAATATTAAATCTTTGTTTTCTGAACTCAAAACATTTGATCTTCAGTATGAAGTTATAAATCTTCCCCCTTCTGAATTTGAGACAGGATTTACTTGTCCGCCTTTTTACAGTTTGTAATTTTCACTGTTTTATTCCTGTAAAAAGTCATTTGTAACACATGCAAATGCTTATTTTATCTGTGCTAATTTATCAGATTTGGCTACTCAATAAAATTAATTGAAAGAACTCATGCAAGTCCATCAGTCCTTTCTTACAAATGAAAATAGAATAGCGTATTTGATCAATTGAGAAAAAACACCATGCAAAATAAATACCAGCAAATGATAAAATTCTACTTTTTAGCTAAAATGTAGTATTTAGGTGGTAGAAACTGAGAGGGAATTTGAGGAAAATCAGTTACAGCTGACTCAAAAGTATTTTTTTTTTTTTCCTGTTGCTGGCAATTTTTGTCCCTTCAGAGCATCTCTGTCAGTCAGCATTGTAATTGAGTCCTGTCTTGGGGTTTATTCTCCCAGTAAGCCCGCAGAGGTGCCTGCCATCCGGCTGGAAGTTGGTCTCAAGAGACAGCTGACATTGATGGTTGGAATTTAGCCTTCAGCAGCGTTCCCAAGACGGTGATCGATGTTATTGTAGGCAACGCTGTATTTTCATTTAACATCCTCTTCTTTCAACACCTTTTTTTGTGAAAGTCATTCCATCTTTCGCTTGCCAGTTTTTTTATGAGCTGTTGTCACTGCTGCTTCTGGTTCATCGTATGTGAGCTTGGTACTTTGACCTCTGCATTTAACGGTTTTCGAATACAGAATTATTCCCTAAATCACTTCATATCGTAGAAGTATTAAAAAATATTGGACTTGTCACCACAAAGTTTTTCTCCAATACAGTTAACAATCTGTCCTCCTCCTGCTGCTGAATTTCACTGCTCTGGCTGTGGCTCGATGTTCAAAAGGCACCAGTCCCAGGTCTTTGGAACTCCAAGCACAGGATCCTGAAGGCGAGTCCTGCTTCCACCTGAAGTGCCTGAGGCACAGTCTCTGAGTTAGCAAGAGGCAAGTTATTTGGTGTCAAGAATGTTAAAGGTAATTAGTTTGAAGTATTGATGGACAGGCTGGAGAGCTGGGCAGAGAAGAACAGGAGGTTCAGCAAGAGCAAGGGGTAGGGTCCTGCACCTGGGAAGGAAGAATTCCAGGCACCGATATGGGTTAGGGGTGGACCTGCTGGAAAGCACTTCTGAGGAGAAGGATCTGGGGGTCCTGGTAGACAGTAAACTGTCCATGAGCCAGCAACGTGCCGTTGTCACCAAGAGGGCAAATGGAATCCTGGGCTGCATAGGGAGGAGTGCGGCCAGTAGGTGGAGGAAGGTCATTCTCCCACTCTGCTTTGCACTGGTGAGGCCACAACTGGAATATGGCATCCAGTTCTGGGCTCCCCAGTTCAAGAGTGACAGGGAACCACTGGAGAGAGACCAGTGCAAGGCAACAAAGATGATGGAGGGATTGAAGCATCTCCTTGAGGAGGAAAGGCTGAGGGAGCTGGGACTCTTTAGCCTGGAGAAGAGAAGGCTGAGGGGAGACATTCTTCATGCTCACAAGTATCTCAAGGGTGGGTTGAAGGAGGGTGGAGCCAGACTCTTCTCAGTGGTTCCCAGTGACAGGACGAGGGGCAACGGGCACAAGCTGGAACACGGGAAGTTCTATTTGAATCTGAGGAGAAACTTCTTTGGGGTGAGGGTGACAGAGTCCTGGCAGAGGCTGCCCAGGGAGGGTGTGGAGTCCCCTTCTCTGGAGACCTTCAAGACCCTCCTGGATGTAGCCCTGAGTGATGTGCTCTGGGCAACCCTGCTTTAGCAGGGGAGTGGGACTGGGTGAGCTCTAGAGGTCCCTTCCAACTCTTATGATTCCCTGATTCCATGAAAGTGTCCACATCCCTGTCTTCATTTGGTTTGGCTTCGGGGTACTTTTGCTGTGACTATTGACTCTGCCCCAGATTTACTGAAACCAGAATTTTAAGCAAAGTAAAAAGGACCGCTCTGTAGCGTCGCTGCTCTTCGCTGTTCCGCCCGGCAGGTAAAACCTCAGCCTGGCTGGAGCCGTCTGTCAGCTCAGTCCTTCCCACCCTCGCAACGCGCCGACGCTGTTACACCTCACGTCGTGACGTCACTTCCGAATCTGGAGCGGCCATCTTTACTATGGGCACCGTACTGCCACAGCGCGGCGCGTGAGGGGCGCTCCGCGCGCCTCCTCCTCCGTCCTGCTGCCCTTACAAGACATGGCGGCGCTGGCTTCAGCGGCGGGCGGTGCCCCGCTCCTGCACGCTGAGGCGGGGCGTCCCCTTTGTGCGGCGCTGAGGCGGCGCCGCGGCCTGTTTTACCGGGGATGGAGGACGGCGGCGGGGCGGCAGCGGCGCCGCCTGAGACCCCGGTGGCCCCCGCCGGCCTCTCGGCCTCCCAGCGCCGAGCCGAGCTGCGGCGGAGGAAGCTGCTGATGAACTCGGAGGAGCGGATCAACCGCATCATGGGCTTCCACCGGCCCGCGGCGGGCAAGGGTGAGCCCTGTGGCGGCGGCGTGAGGGCTCGGGGCCGCGGGGCTGGCGGTAACGTTCGGCTGCGGCCTCCTCCCGCCGTCACCGCGCCCCGCAGCCTCCCCGCGGGACCCCAGCGGCTGCTCTTGGCCCCCTCAGCACGATCTTTCCTTGCGGGGGTGCTTTGAGTAAAGCACGACCTTCTGCAGTCCTCGAGATAAAATATATGTTATCAGAAACGTGCCCGGATCGGGCTGTGGGCCTGTTGTGGTTCTTACAGAGTGAGCAGACGAGCTGTCGTTTCATTCAAGTAGTTTTTCTTGAAGAAATGATGAGCCTCCCCCATGTTTTCATTCAGTAACTGCTTGCTTTCAACAGTGGGGGTTTTTTTTAAGTTTTCTCGTATTTGGGTAATAATCCGTTATTGTCAGGTCTGTGGTTGGCATGCAGAATTTTTCTTCCAGATTCATAGGTAGGTCATTTATCTCCCAGGATGTACTTTGAGGAGCTGACTGCCATGTCAGGAGAGAGTTCCCCAATTTCAGTTGTCAAGGATGTCCGTGAATCTGCTTAAATACTGCAAAATACTCTGAGGTGTTGGTACCCTGCTTTGGTAGGGACCAGACCTGTTCCATCTGGTTTGTGTCCTCTGTCATCACCTCTTTTGCTTCAGATTTAATACGGAGAAAGTTAAAACCCCTTTCCCTCTGACAACAGAGAACAAGCCAAAGTACACTTCTTCTGTTGCCTGATCATTTGTCAGTGTCTAATCCCCCTCCTGTGTGATTCATTTTACTTCTGTCCTTGGATTTGGAACAGCATCTTTCTTAACCGTGTGGTGTTGTTGCTTAAGGAAGTCCAATGTTCTTGTTTCTCTGTTGCTGATGGACGGCTTCCACTTCCAACCCTCACTGCAGAGCTCCCTCGTCTCCGTGCCGTTTCCAACGAGCGCCCTGCGATGCAAAGCACGTGGCACATGTAGGGTTCTTTGTGGGCTGGTGGAGGGGAGACAGGAGCGTGCTGAGTCTAGTTTTGTAAAAGCATCATTTTGGTGAAGCCGATGGGTGTTTTCAGGCTGGTCCACGCTGTGCTCATCCCTTTTTATTACCATCATCCGTGGTGTGACCGATGCCTGGGCACAAACCTTTCCTTTGATACACTAGCAGGTTATGTATCAGCTGGGCCTGTTTCTTTATAAAATTGGATTGCTTGAATTCAGGTTTGTCAGGTTCTGTGATTAATAATTAGCACGTTTTGGTGGGGAATCTGGAGATATCTTATGAAGAGCAGGTGACGGAGCTGGGGTTGTTCAGCCTGGAGAAAAGGAGGCTGAAGGGAGACCTTCTCACTCTCTACAACTCCCTGAAGGGAGGGTGTAGCCAGGGGTGGTCGGTCCCTTCTCCAAAGGAACAGGTGATGGGACAAGAGGAAATGGCCTCAAGTTGCACCAGGAGAGGTTCAGATTGGATATTGGGAACAATTTTTACCCTGAAAGGGTTATCCAGCCCTGGAATGGGCTGCCCAGGGAAGTGGTTGGAGGCATCATCCCTGAAGGGATTTAAAAGCCGGGTTGACATAGTACTCAGTGACATAGGTTAGTGTGAGGTTGATGGTTGAACTAGGTGATCTTACAGGTCCCTTCCAACCTAGACAAATCTATGTTTCTGTTCTAAGAGTCTACGATTTACTAATAATAAATCTGTATTTTCACTTTGGAGGCAGAAACATAACCCCTAAAACTGTTGTTTCACATACCCGGTATGCATAACTGTATTTTTGTTTCTCTTCTTCAGATGATGACAGTCACACAGAATCAAAGCTTCAGCACGAACAAGAGAAATCAAACTCCCTTTCCATTCCTTCCGTTTCCAAGCGAATTGTGCTTGGTGATTCTGTCTGTAACGTGGGAGGCGCCGCTGACCATGCAGACCTCAAAGGAGATAAGGACTTGTTCAGTAGAACTCCAGAGCTTGTCAGTGAGGTTCCAAGTGAGCTCCGTCACCGTAACAGAGGGGAGCTGCCACCTGAAGCTGCACCACGCCCGTCTAGACGCGGATTGGAGCAGTACTTATCCCGATTTGATGAAGCTCTGAAGCTGAGGAACCAGCTGATGAGTGAGAAGCCGAGCCAAGAGAACGGGAATGCAGTGGAGGAGTTTGACTCTTTCCGCATTTTCAGATTGGTGGGATGTGCTCTGCTGGCCATCGCAGTCAGGGCTTTTGTGTGCAAGTACTTGGTGAGTTCAGGGAAAGAAATCAAGCCTATTCTGTTTTGCTAGTTTATTGCAAACTTACCGTGCCTTTATCTAGGGCTGAAGTCTATCAGTAGTGACTGAGTTGAGAATTCCAAGCACTCTTTACATTTCCAACTGTATAAAAAACCCCCAGGAAAATGTCTAAATTCTTTGAGATGAATCTGTGTTACCAAACACAGCCGTTATGTAGCAGCTGAGAGCAGCACATGTTTGATCCCTAGCGTTTGAGAAGCAGAAGCACTGGAATAGTTGTAGCTTAAATCCCCTGCGAGTTTATTGCCATCTTTGTGAGCATGAGTCAACTGCTCTCCTAGTTTGGAGCCTTCAAAGGAATAATAGAGTAAAAATAACAATAGTTGTTCCAGGGTAAGCAGATCCTGCTCATTTATCAGTAGTTTTCTCCGTATTCCAGGTGTCTCCCAGTCCATGGTACAGCGTGTGGCCGGTGCAGCCTGCCACCTCCTGGATCACCAGCCTCATTTTTACACACTGCTGTACAAATGACTTGCTTCTGCAATTTCAGGTTTTTAGGCTCAAAGAAAATAAGACAGAACCTTAATTTTAACATGTAACCTGTCTACTTAGGTTTGTAGCATTCAAAAATACTGTTGCTATTGTCCACAAATGATTTATCTACCTAATTTCCTTTTATGACTTGGGAAGCATTAAACTTCTGTGTTTCCTTTGCTATTACTTCTGCCAGTTAATTTTCATCTATTCTTTTCCTTCAGTCAATATTTGCACCGTTTCTTACTCTACAACTCGCTTACATGGGACTGTCCAAGTACTTTCCAAAGGTAAAATATATTATTTTTTTTTTCCTGAATTAGATCAGTTTGAAATGTTTTGAATTTAAACTTGTACTTAGATTGTATTGTTCTAGGACCAATGCACATGAAGTGTTCTTCCCTTGTTTTAAACTGTAGAATTGAGAGAATGTGGAGAGTTTATACTAGTTTTTAGTCTTCCTAAATAAGTAAAAATGTTTTTTTTTTTTGAAGTTGCTGTGAAAATGTGGACTAGCTGTAACCTGATTAAAAGCACCCAACTGGGAAAGCCAAGTAGCTCTTTCATGGCTTTAGGAAACTTTTGTTTTTCTCTTAGACCATGCTTTTCTGCGGTTAGTTTGCTCTATCAACAGCTGTTTTGCATGTGATACCTTGACAAAATTTGGGAGGGTGTTTGCTAAAACATGACACAGTCCTTGGGTTTCTAAGGGCTCTGCCTTCTGTTTCTAGGATCAGTTTGAATGGCAACTTGATGCGAGACGTTTATTTGTGTGTGGAACTTGCTGCTTATTAGTGAGATTTGCTGTTACCACTCACTTTGTACATCTACAGCAGTTAATTGTGATGAATTATTTGTTTGGTTGATGGTTTTGTCAGGTCTACAGAGCAAAGGGGGATTGAATGATGCTCCACCCGTAGCTGAAAGGGGAAATTTGCATTTTAAAAGGAATAGTAGATTACCTGTAGGAAATCAGAATAAATCAGCAGTTCTTTTGTAGTTAAGTAGATCACTGAAAACTGAACTTCACATTAGTCATTCTAAACTGAGGTGTCAGGAGACAAAACAGTAGAATTAGCCTTTGACTTGCACAAGCTCATTTTCTAGATCTTTTTTGATCTTGTTTCTGCTGCCTTTAAAACCAGCTCTTTAGTTGCAGAATTTAAAGAGGTAGTTTCTTTCCACAACTTGCTTTTACTGCACTTATACCCTTATGAGATCAGTCATCTTACCATCCTTCATTTTTCACTCATGGAACCTACAAAGATTCTTGAAAGCTTAATTTAGATTGGGTTAATTTAAGATATCTGGCGAGTATCATCAAATTGTCACAGTTTTCAGCCGCTGTCACCTTTTCCTGCCTGTCACACTTTGCACCGTTGGGATTCTTCATCTTAAAGTCATGGAATCCTCTGGGTTGGAAGGGACCTTTCGGATCATCGAGCCCAACCGTCAGCCCAGCACTGCCACAAACCAGCACTAACCCGTGTCCCTCAGCACCAGTCTGCCCAGCTTTTAAATCCCTCCAGGGATGGTGACTCAACCACATCCCTGGGCAGCCTCTTCTAACGCTTGAGAAGCCTTTTAGTGTAAAAATTTTTTTCTAATATCCATCCTAAACCTTCCCTGGTGCAACTTGGGGTTCTTTCCTCTTGTCCTAAAAGAGGACAGAACAGCAGCTTTCAAAAGGTTTCAGGGCGTTTTTGAGTTCAGAGGATAAAACTGCCAAATGGCTTCACACTAAAATAGAAAGAAACAGTTGGGTTTCAATTCTACCTCTTTTTTTTTTCCTTTTCCCCCTCTGCTAGAAAAGTGACAGTATTTTTTTTGCCAAGTAGTGTGATGAGATGAATCCTGTTCTGTGCCAGCAGAAATGCCTGGCTCAGGTGGCTTCTTCCACCCAGATTGCCCTTGTCTGGGACTCTTCCCACTCAGGCAGAAGAGGTGCTGCACAGCCCCGCTTTCCAGCCTGCCTGGAGTGCCAGCAGAATTAGGCACAATACAGAATCTGTGATTAATTTTATCTGCTGCTGTTACACCAGCCTCTCGCTCGGCTGCTGTGGCTCCAGCAGCTCCCACCCGTGAATGCGGAACGTGCCCCGGCTGCGCGTGAAATCGGCACAAGGGTGGTGACATGTAAAGCAGAGTCAGATTATAAGGGAAGAACTAACTGTAACACTGTGGTGTGTTTGGGGTTTTTTTTTGTTGTTCTTTTGTTTTTTTCCTTCTAGTGTGAGAAGAAGGTGAAAACTACGGTATTAACTGCTGCTCTTTTACTGTCTGGAATCCCCGCGGAAGTGATTAGTCGCTCCATGGACACCTACGGCAAAATGGGAGATGTTTTCACAGACCTTTGTGTCTATTTCTTTACTTTTATCTTTTGCCATGAACTGGTCCTGGTTTTTGGTTCTGAAGTACCGTGATGGCTGTAGAATTCAACGCAGTAGTTACACTAAAGCTTCCCGGACTGTTTGACGTCTGACTGTGCAGAGAGGTGTAAACCTTCATTCGAATTCTTACCTGCTCGAATGCTTGAAAGGAGAGCCTTAAATCCAGTCGTTTTGGGGAAAGGAAGAGCGGGGCCCTGGTTGTCTTGGTTCAATTTATTTACATATTTGTGTCTGCCTGTTACAAATGTGAAGAATAGGGTGCAGGTGTCAGTGGGTGATTTGTTTGGTTTCATTAGGTGATGCCCTCAGCCTCCTTCATAAACATTCACAAAGCTGCCTTTGTTCTTTCCAGTGAGAGCAAAGAGAATTCCTTTCAGCAGAACCATATATATATATATATATATCTCCTGTATGACTGTAAGTAACAAGAACTGCTCGTTTCGTGGTGTTCCCATTATTTTATTTTTTTTTAGGAAAGCTCTAAATAAAAGAAATCCATGTTCCTCTGTCGTTCAAATTCGGAATGTCCAACCAAGTAGCTGCTGCTGGAGAATGTTGGTGAAAATGCCACTTTGTTGTCCTCATCCTGGCCTTGCTAGAAGTTATTTGTTGTGATTGTGATTGATTTCATTCGATGACTGTAAAAGCAAAACAGGAAAGCAAAACTGACAGCCAAAAAAAACCCAGTCCTGTTGCTTCCCATCATTAATCAAACAGGAGGAAGAAACAAAATGGTTAATCTCACCTGTTTTGAGAGGTTCCAGCACCTACTCCTGGTGTAGCTCCTACACGTGATTTCATCCTGATGCCTCTTCTTTATTTTAACAGTTCACCCCCTGAGGGGAAAGTAGTAGATACCGGCAACCACCCTGCGGTATCGAGAGCTGGCTGGAGTATATGCCAAACCTGCAAGGGAATTATTATTATTTCTTTTCCCTAGCTCCTTGCAGGGTGGCGTAAAACAACTTTTAACCCGGTTTCCATTTCTGCTGTTTGTTTATTACCAGACGTTCGCACATAACACAAGACCTTAGTTGCGGGGGAGTTGTGCTCCCGCTGCAGAGCCCAAGGGCGGAGTCTTTGGAGGGGCAGAGCCATCGATGTGAACGTTTTTGGTGTATTTCTGCAGCTGCCCCAGAGAAATCACGGTCCCTGTTGAAACCCTGTTCTCTGCAACGACAGGGAAATAAAAAATAGTACTTTGACTCGGCTCCCGCCTGCAAGATCTAAGTATGAAGGGAGAATGGCATTTTGGTTTGTTGGGTTTTTTTTTCCTGTCCAGCCACACGGGTAAAACGATGACAAATATTGAAAATCCTGTCACTGGATAAAGCCGTCGTGAGCTGGTGAACCCTTTTGTTTTCACTCTCCTGTGAATTTTGCGCAGTAAGGGGAAGGAAGGGTCATTCCAAATAGCCAGCTCGAGCGCTGATGATCTGTGAGAACTTCCATTGAAGCTAAATTTGGCATTATTTTAGCTAAATTTGGCATTATTTTAGCTAAATTTGGCATTATTTTAGCTAAATTTGACATAAGTTTCAAGTTGTCGTTTTCTTTTTAGAATCTGAACTTTCAGCCAATCTACAACAATGTTTTGTTGTTTTTTGGTTTGGTTTTTTTTTTTTTTAATGCAGAGAAACATCTATTTATCTTTGTATTTGTCTGCAGAAACAATTGAGGAAGCTGAAGTGTTTCGTTATGTCTCTTCAAAATACAGTCCTGCGTTTTATTTAATCTTTTCTGGTAAAGCTTCCTGCTTTAATTTTGGCACTGCACTTCTGATTCCTGAATTAAATACGTAGAGATTTATAAATTTTTTTGTGGCATAAAACCAATAAGCTTATGTTTTGATTTGCCATTTTTATTATTATTATTTTTTACTTATTATTTTATAGAGAGTATGACATTACAGATATCCAGGCTGCTAAAACATTCTTCCCTTACGTCTATTAGGACAAATATTTATTCAGGAGCTTTAAATTGGTTTGTGTTGGGCAGGAATTTCAGCAAATTGAAGACGCTGACATTTAAATTAAGGTTAAGATACGTAAATAATGAGTTCTGACTCGCTGTTTACACGTCCCAAACGTAATACAAATAAATTGCAAATACAGTGTGGATCAACGTCTGCAAAAAGCAAGGGATTATTAATCCTCAGCGTGAAGATCTGAATTCTCATCAGCTAATTGCGAAGAGCAGAGCCCACCCACCTTCACTCAACCCTTTGCACCGTCCTTACAGGCGAGGGAAGATGACACGGGTTTTCTTCTTCGGGGAAAAGAAATTGCGCTGCGAGACCAAACCTGGGACTTTTCAGCCCATAAATACTCCGTTTCTGGGGGGTGAGGTCGGGCTGGGCTGGGGAGGCCCTTCTGGTGCCATGGAGGGGTTTCTTCACCCGGGGCCAGGAAATGAATCACTTTTAGCCCATTTTTAACTTCCTTCTGTTCATGTATATAATTCTATTTAATGTTTCTTGCCAAACCCATTGTTTTTTGTGGGATTTTTTTTTCTATTAAAAGTATGTTTGTTACTCCCTTCCTTGCCGCTTTCTCCTGGCTCGGGATGGGGATTGTGGTGCGCGGCGGGCGCTTTACACCGGGAATCCGGGCCGTTGCCGTCGCCGTGGGCAGGACAGCGGGCAGCTCCCTGTTCCCGCTTCCCGCCCGTTCCCCCGTTGTGCCCTCCGGCCGCTAGGAGGCGCTGCCGCGAGCGGCGGACAGGAAGTGACGTTAGCGGGGGGGGGGGGGACACGCAGCTTCCCGCCGCGCCTCTCGTCGTCCCGGGCGCTGACGCGCGGAATGGCGGCCGCCGCTGTCTAGCGCAGAGCCCCGCGTCGCCGCCGCCGCCATGGGCCGGGAGTCCAGGTGAGGGCAGCCCGGAGGCCGGCGTCGCGATTCGGCCGGGGCTCGTCGCCGCGTCGGGTGGCGGTGCGGTGCGGGAGGCTGCGTAGGGAGGAACAAAGGGCGGCGATGGCGGGCACGCTGAGGGCCGCACGGCGGGGCCTGGGGCCAGGTCCGACGCCAGAGCGGGGGGCTGCCTCTGAGAACGCCGCTGGGTGGCTCAGGGCTCCAGGGCGGGCTATGGAGCCCGTCCGAGGAGGGTTCGCTCTCCCCCGGGAGCTGCTGGGCTCTGAGGAGCGTCTGGGCCCTGACGCGGTGTCTNACAGTGATATAATTATCCAGCTGGCGCGTCTTTTCTTACTTTTTTTTTTTTCTGGATTAGATTTTTTTTCTTTTTTGCTTGTATCTTTCTAAGTTTCGGTGGGATCGTGGATCTTCCATCCTCCCATAACTGACATAAACACCTGGGCAGGGCCAACTGCAAAATCTGGGAACTGAAGGCCAACCAGCTGGCACTCAAGCTAGCAGGGCTCCCTTGCTTGTCACAGCACGGCTGCTCATAAAATGATGATGAGTTTTGTCTGTTTGGGCTAAAAACTAATGTTAAAAGATCGTTTAAACTTGTGCTAAATATCTGTTTTAATACCCACAAAAAGTTTTAAAAGTGAAAAAAAATGGTAAGAGGGTGGGAGTGAATGATGGCTGGGCTGGGCTGCAAGTGCTGGTGTTAGTGTAAATAAGTGTTCATCAGACTCTTGAAACCTGAGATCATATACTCAGCTTTATTACACTCCACAGAAAAAAAATTAAATAAAAATTTTAGTTTTCTAAAACTCGAAGTTTAGAAAAGGAGGTGAATTATAGAACAGATCCTATAGCATTTTGTGACAGAGAAAGGAAATAGAAATATCTACCACTGACAGATGTTCTTGGCATTCAGTATCAGCATTTATTAATACATCAATATCAGCATATGCATATCGTGCTGCTACTGTACTGACTCCAAATATACAGGGTACCTGAATATACCAAAGTGCTGAAATAAACTGCATTATTTTTAGTGCAAATACTGTGGCAGTACAGCCCCACGTGGCAATGATGAAAGGGAAAGAAGGCTGTGGGGGGCTTGAAGTCTTACCTTCTCTGCTTCTTCCTCCTTCCCAAGCTTGGCTACTGGGATTGCCTGGAGAAAGGGTCTGGGGAGGTGAAGGGCTACAGGAGGGTGAACAAGGGAATAATTCTGGCACGGTGGCTGAAAATCAGGAATAGGAGGAAGAGGAAATGGTCATAGTTGAAGTTCCTCTGGGATTTTTACACTCAGCTGACACGTGTCCTTGGAGGATTCTTAGCCTTACTCTCCCACAGTGTGGTTGGGATAAGAGAGCATTAATGAGGGGAGGAAAGGAGACTCCCATCCTCATCACACACCCCTCATGCCTTGCTAACTTCTTACAGCTTCTCTTGTGATGTTTGATGATGTTACGGGTGTCTTTAGTCATTGGCCATTGCTGTGTCAGGTATCCTCAGGGTTTTAGGTTTCTTTAACTGCAGTTTTACAGCTTTTTAATTGAGAAGCAGTATAATTTACCTAGCTTAGCTGGATAAAAGTTATGCCTTTGTATAAAAATAACAAATTTGTTCGATTTTGAAATAGCTTCAAAGAGTCTGCATCTTTTCCTGTGTGTACTGGAAACCAGTGCATTCCTAAAAAGGAAAGAAAGAAATTGTTCTTGATGTTCTTGTGTTCACATGATGTGCTTCCCGTAGTACTCTAAAACCAAAGCAAAAATATGACCAAATAATCCCTCTAATTTCAATGTCATTAGGAGTACATGTATATTAATCAGTTTGGCAAGATGATTACAAATGTTTAGAAATTTAATTTAAAAGTCCAAGAAATTAAGATAATTCTTTTTGGCCTGTCCACCTAAGTAGGACAAATAGCTTTTAACTACAAATTGTTCTCACGCTCACATTCATCCTTTTCTTGTGAATTTACGATGCAGGCATTACCGGAAGCGCTCTGCGTCGCGTGGACGCTCTGGTAGCCGTTCCAGAAGCCGTTCTCCCTCTGACAAAAGAGGAAAACGTGAAGACAGACGCTCTAGAAGCAGAGATCGAGACCGTCGACGTGAGAGGTCACGCAGCAGGGACAAGAGAAGGTCTCGATCGCGGGACAGGAAGCGTCAAAGGTATGATTTATCCGTTCAAATCAAGGTAGATAGAACATCAGTGTTCAGATATTTTTTCCACTATAATTAGTTTGCTGTTGTTTATGATAGGTTTTACTATGCGTAATGTTTTTGCTTATTAAATGGTTTCTACCTGCTGGAACTGGCGTTGGTAAGCAATTAGTGTTCTTGATGATTGTTGGATTGCTTTTACAACTTGTTCCTGAGTAGCAGGCTAAAATTATACTATGATTGCACAATAAGTAAATATAATTTTCTTCTGTGGCAGGCGGTCAAGAAGTAGAGAAAGGGAACGGAGCCGAGAGAGAAGAAGGTCTCGGAGCCGAGAGAGGAGGCGCTCTAGAAGCAGAAGTAGAGGCAGACGGTCTCGATCCTCCAGTCCAAGCAAGAATAGGAAAACAGAAAACAGGTATTCGTGTTCTCTAATTACAATCGATGTCGCAGTGACAAAGTACTGTAAAACTGTTGCCAGCGTGGTGGGAATCATCGGGCAAAGCTGTGGTTTGTAGAACAAGGAGGATATTCTGTGAGTGTGTTGTTATGATTTTTTCCCATTGCTTAATGTGTCTGCACAGGGTGTTAGTAGTTCTATCCTCTATCCTCCCCTGAGAAAAGCTGTAATGTTCTAAGAAATCTTTGATCTTACCTTTCAGATCAAGATCTAAAGAAAAGACAGAAGGTGTGGAAGTTTCCAAAGAAAAGAAAAAAGACAAAGATGACAAAGAAGAGGAGAAGGATAAAGATGCTACCACAAATACTGTGGCCACTGAGGTAGAAACTTTTAACGCTTATAAATTTAAAAGACAGAATTTGTCAGCCGTAGATTACTGCATTAACACAACAAAACCTGTACTTAGAGTGGGGAAAAAACCCCCACTGATTGAGACTCCTGTCACAGGATGTGCTTCCAGTTCTTGTCATAACAAACTTCCTTCTCAATTCAAGATTTCGAACTGCTTAGACCACAAACCACAGACAGTGCTTGAAAAGACATGTCTAGAGGAAGAACTCCCAAACTAGCAGTTTTACCTAACTTGTCTAAACCAGTGCATTGTTACTGGCCCTCCGTTAACAGCAGCTCTTAAAGTTGATATTAGTGTCTTCATTTACTTCTGTTGTAAGTTTGTGGATGTCCAGTCTTTTACAGCCTGCTCACACAACAGTTATGTTTGTCTGAAGAAGGATAGGCTAAAGCCAATGGCTGTTAATTTTCCCTGTTTGGTTGGGTTTTTTTTATCATAGAATTTTGATCAGAACAAACTAGAAGAAGAAATGAGAAAACGAAAGGAGAGAGTGGAGAAATGGAGGGAAGAACAACGCAAGAAGGCCATGGAAAACATAGGAGAGCTGAAAAAAGAGATTGAAGAGATGAAACAGGGGAAAAAATGGAGTTTAGAAGATGACGATGGTATTTAACTTTTTATGTATAACAGTGAAAATAGTTTTGTTCCTAATAACATTGTTATTACATTATCTTTAAAGCATTTGGTTGCTCTTTGGTTTGTGAATTACAGAGTAACAGAGCCTTAAATCACGGCCATGGTCATGGCTTCAAATGAGATACAGTTGAGATTAGCAATATGGAGAGATTTGTATGAGGAAAAATGATACAGTAATAAAACCAGACTGTAGTTATTTGGGTAGACTAATAATTTTACACATGAGCACTTTCCTCTTTCTCTGTCTGTTTATTCCTGTCTTTCTTGCTTGTATTAGATGATGAAGAGGAAACTGCAGAAGGAGAAAAAGAAGGTAATGAGGTTGAAGATGAAGAGTTAGATCCTTTGGATGCGTATATGGAAGAAGTAAAAGAAGAGGTTAAGAAGTTCAATATGAGAAGTGTGAAAGGTGGAGGTGGGAGTGAAAAGGTAAAATCACTTACTAGGATTTTCTTATCTTTGTCTCTTAAAAACAGCTTTGTGTTTTAATATCTAAATGGCTTTGAAAAAAAAAAGGAGGGAAAGTGCAAAAAGGCAAGTAAGATGAATGTGCTTAATGCCCATTTGCCTTAACTTCTATTTCCTGGTATTTTTATCAAGCATTATCCTGATAAAATGTCACTGAAGAACTGGAAAAAAATGGAAGCAGCATAATGCATACAGAAGTGCAAATATTCTGTATATTTGATACAGCATGGGTTTTGGTTCATGTAATACAGCAATAATTTTTCCTAACTGTTCTTGTAGAAATCCGGACCAACCGTTACCAAAGTAGTAACCGTGGTGACAACCAAAAAGGCAGCTGCAGAGTCAGAGAAGAAGAAAGGGGAGCTCATGGAGAATGACCAAGATGCAATGGAGGTAATGGAAGTGTCTTGTATTTCTACTGTGAAAGGGTACAACAGTCATGGGACAGTGAGGATTTTTCCATCTCCTAAGAGATAAATACTTAGTTGTTTAATTTGCAGAACCATGGTCATAAGATTTTTATTTTTATCTTGCGGTTTCGTGTTCTGTGTACTGTTGGCTTGGGGTTTTTGGGGTTTGGTTTTTGTTTTTCTTTACTGAAATGGGCCCAGTCCTGGTGATCCCCTGCGTGACTGACCCGCAAATGACCCCTATGAATGCTAGCATAGAGAGATTATGTGTGCAGATGCTCAGTCTGCACGTTCAGTTCCATGTATTTAATCTAAAAAAAATGGAGTTTATGTGTTCCATTTCTACTGAATTTCTTTGTAAGTATAAATATAGTGAATTCCAAAACACCTGTGAGTTAGGGATCTCGAAACACTTCATAAATCCTGAGACATCTCTTTTGGCACAACTGAGAAGTACATGTTCTCATTTTACAGTTTAGGAAAGAGTAGGAAGGAGTTTGACTCTGCCTGGGGCTACAAAGTACCGTGCTGGGTCACGATTCCAGTAGGTAGCCCCTTAAACCAGTAAATGACATGTGTTTTAGTAGAAAGAGGTGGCACAATCAGGTAAGTGTGAGCTGCCTTGTCTGGTGGAACTGTGACTGCACTGGGAAGCAGATCAGTGATGTGCTGTCAATTGAGTGTACTGGCTGTTTTCTCTTAGTGTTTTCCTCCTGCTGTTTCTATTGTACGGCGCTGCTTATTTCTGAGTGCTGGCAAGGCTGGTCTAGTTGTATTCAGAAAGTCAAGAAGGTGATACAGAACGTCAAGATTTGGGAGAAAACCTGAAAGAAAAGAATCAAAGAAAGATTGGGACCCATAAACTTGAGAGTAGGTTTTCAGTATCTGGCCTAAAAGAGTAAAAGAGTAACTGTTGCTTCTGAGGAAAGATCTTCTACAAATGAAAAACCAGAGCCTCTCAGAATACCAGTCATGCTAATTTATATGCAAATTGTAATCTACACAGTATTCCTCAGAAGAGGAGGAAGTTGATCTCCAGACTGCCCTGACTGGCTATCAGACCAAGCAGAGAAAGCTGCTGGAACCAGTGGATCATGGAAAGATAGAATATGAACCTTTCAGGAAAAACTTCTATGTTGAAGTACCAGAACTAGCGAAAATGACTCAAGAAGGTAAGGACAAACGCTACCAGAATACCTGGGGTACTGTTAAAGAAAAGAGTGATAGAATTGGACATGCAGAGAAACAGCAAATCCTTTTGGAATACAAAGAATATATATATAAAGAATACAAAGAGCATTTGGAGCAATTTGGCCTAGAAAAACTGAATCAGATCACTATTATTGATAACTTCGTGTAATTTTACATATATATATATATATATATATATAGGAGGCTTTGATTGAAAAAGTTACCTGGCTCCTCTCCACCTACCTGCTGTATTGATGTGTAACAAACTAAAAGCTGTTTTTATCGTGGTGATAAAATGAGGGAGTTTGTGTTCAGGGACAGATCAGGAATATTTTGATCAAGTTTGACTCTCTTTTAATGCAAACTCTGTTTCAGAGGTGAATGTGTACAGGCTGGAGTTGGAAGGAATCACAGTCAAGGGAAAAGGCTGCCCCAAACCAATAAAAACCTGGGTACAGTGTGGTATTTCCATGAAGATTCTCACTGCCCTCAAAAAGTAAGCAAGAACTTGATGTCCTGTATCAGGCTTGATTTTTTTTTTGTTCACTGGGTTCTGTCGTGCGTTTATGAGAAAAACCTTATTCTTTGTTGCATAATGCAACGTGCCCGTGTGTGTAGATGTCACGTGTACAGTGATCAAGGTGTTTATCAGGTGCTATTGAAATACAGTTATGAAATACTCCTTCTGCTGTTTGTGTCATGGCTTCAGCCGCTCGTTTTTATGGTGTTGCTTTTGAATGGCACTGATATATATATAAAAATACATAATGTAAATATAAGTATGCAGATTTTTCCCAGCATGACTTTGTGCTGGATTATCAAACCTTATTTTGTTCTTCAAATATCTTTTTTTTTTCCCCTCTCTTGAAGACACGGCTATGAAAAGCCCACTCCCATTCAAACCCAGGCCATCCCAGCCATTATGAATGGACGTGACTTGATTGGTATTGCTAAAACAGGAAGCGGAAAGACCATCGCGTTTCTGCTGCCCATGTTCAGACACATTATGGATCAGAGAGCCTTAGAAGAAGGAGAAGGTCCCATAGGTACACGGTTTTTCTTTTCAGAATCACTATATAAATAAAACCTCAAGCATATGCTTTACAAGGGTCCTTAGTTCTTCTCTTGGCTAATACAATTAAGTAAATGCTGTGAACGTTGCAAGTGTTTGCTGTAAATCGTTACAAAATCTTTCTTGTATAAATAACAACATCTCTTCTGTTAGGATGTGTGATGCAAATGCTTTGCTTTTCAGCTGTCATTATGACACCTACCCGCGAGCTGGCTTTGCAGATTACCAAGGAGTGCAAGAAATTCTCCAAGACACTTGGGCTTCGAGTTGTCTGTGTCTATGGAGGAACAGGCATCAGTGAACAGGTACTGACTTATCAAATAACTCCTGAACTTTATTAGCTGATGTCATTTTTGCAATGGATTTAGTTCCTTTCTCTTTCCCAGAAAGCCTTCATTACAGATTTTCTCTGTACGAATGGTACCGATGCAAAAACCTAAGTGTTTGCACGTAATTGAGCCTTAAACATACTGATCTTGAAAATTCTCAAGTCTGGTCCTCAAAAGTTTCCCACTGTTTCTTTTTATGTGTGTATAGAGCATGGCAGTAATTAAACTGTTAACAGAATGTGATAGCTTGAAAGTTATTGATAAGCTGTGTTTTTATCAGAGATCCCCTCAAAAAAGGAAACCCAGAAAACGTTAACATTAATTTATTGGCATTATCGTAGATTGCATGTTAGAGTCATTTAGAGGTTAATTTCAAGTCAGGTGTGTGTCGTCCCCCCCCCACTTCCCCTGGATTTTGGAAGCAACAGGACTTTGAATTTCTGTGGCTGTCTGTGATGGAACATGGTTTATTTGGTATCAGTTGTCCCTTACGCAATGTGTGATATTTCCTATAGGCCGTGAACTGTATAAAAGTCACATCCTCATTGTAACTGCTGCAAGTGGTAGGAATTTTGCTTGTCAGAAGTTGCTCTTTTGGAAAGCAAAGTTTTCCAAAGAAAATATTTCTTTTTCTTAAAGAAGTTGCCAAGTAAAATCTTCACATAAACAAGTCACGTTACTCGAGCAGCTGTATTACGCTGTATCTCGTTTTCTTTTTTGCAAGGTGATACGTGTTGGGGGGTTTTTTTAAAGGGAAAAAAAAAAACAACTCAACCCCAACACACAAACCACAAAGCAAACCCCACCCCGTTCTAACAGCTTGTTTATTATTTTTAAAAATCAGATAGCTGAACTCAAAAGAGGTGCTGAAATTATTGTTTGCACGCCTGGGCGTATGATTGACATGTTAGCAGCTAACAATGGTGAGTAGAAAACTTTTTCCTATGGAGAAATATTTTTATATTTGTTGTGTAATTCTAACAAATTCAAAAGATCATGTATTTTGATAAATGGTCTTATGGCATTTTCTTATATCTCTTCAGGCTGCACTATCTCGCCATTGAGAATATATAGCACTAATAATAGGTTTAATCACATAGTGGTTTGACTTTTTTTGGGGAGGACAGGAAATACGACATTCTTGAAGAGTTTCTGAGAATGTTTGTAATTGTTAAATTTAAAATGTGCTGGTCCAAATTTTTTAATTTCAAGTCATTTAGATCAAGGTTATATGAAAGTTGCTTATTTTGTCTGCCCTTTGATCGTTTATTATTGTTAGCGTAGCTCAGCAGTTCCCCACTTACTTAAGAGTGTCTGACTCTGCCTTTATCTGTTGGTTTTAAAAAACCACAACAGACAAAGAAGCCCTCCCTAAATAACTGTTCACAAGTAAACGAACTGACCTTCCATCAAATACTCAGCTTGATTTAAACTGAGCCACTGCAGCTTTAAGAGGTTTTGTCCTAGTGTAACCATTGCATGCTTATTAGATAAAGTTTTATTATTAAATTATTCCACATCAAAACCTCTACTAAACTGTTGACATTATTTAACTTCTGTGAAAAAAGTACCTTCAAGACATATAGAACTGGGCTTCCAAGACTTAAATCGTCAAAGGTAGGTACATTAATGCTGTTCCCAAGTAATTTTACAAAGTTATTATTTGGGGATGAAAGTGTTAAGATGTTAAATAGCTATGTAGATTTTTAAGAACTATTTATTTTGTTCCTTAAGTATGAACTCCATATCGTAAAAAAAAAAACCCAAACAATTGCAGCGCTGAATTTCTAAAAAGTTGAGGATTCAGCTACAATTTGCTGAGGCTGAAAGGACCAAACTCTACTGTAGTTTGATAGGCCCAAGTCTGAGCGATAGTTGTAGAAAATGTGAACAATCTGTTCCATTCTGAGAGCATTTGACAGTGTCACGACACAGTTGTTTGGAACTGAGTGTGTTGACGAGCTCCTATCATTTGAGAATATGAGTCTTAAATCCTTGAGTTACCGCCGTCTCCTGACAGGGAATCTCTTAGCTATCTGTTTGGGAAGGGTGCTAATTACCCCGTCCATCGTAACTGCAAAATGTTCATAGATACACAACGTGCTTATTTTCTTTCCAGCTGTCCCAGAGGTTGGGGTGGTTCTTAATTTTAACTTCAGTAGTGTTGCTGGGTAGGTTTTCATCTTTGTATATTCATTTGGAAAAGAGCGCTTATTCTGATCACTATTATTATTAGCAGTTATTAGCAGTTAGCTAGAACTAGTATGATTATCCTCAAATAGTTATTTCTAGCTCCAAGGGAGCGTTACAGATAATATGTATAAAAGGAATTTTTCTGAGGCTGCAACAGTTAGCACTGGACTTTGCCTTCCACACATGCGCTGTAATCTCTAATATGTTTTTTTCTAGGTGGCGCTGTCAGATAATGGCTGATGTGGCTCCTTGCTTCATCTCAGTCTTAGTTTTATGATGTGTTTTGGCGAGGGCAGTTTTCTGAATTTTACAGGTTCTTCTGGCCCTATGATGGTATGCAAGAGAAGAGTTTGACAAAATAAAGGGCCTTGCGCATACTTAGATGTTTCCCAGAACGTATACATGATTAAAATGAGAATATTAAAATTCACATTTAGTGAATTTTTTAAAAAAAAAAAAGTATTAATTAATGTCTTTGTTAGAAGATAGTGAGACTATATAACATTTTTTTAAAAAAAAAAATTATTCCTGAGGGAAACTAGATTTCCTTTTGATTTTGTTTCCCATGTGTTTTTTCCTCTCCTTTCCCAGGCCGGGTGACAAATCTGCGTAGAGTCACATACGTTGTACTTGACGAAGCAGACAGAATGTTCGACATGGGTTTTGAGCCTCAGGTGAGGAGTGACACGAGGGATATTGCGGGAAGAGGTTACTTTCCACTTAGGGGGTTTTTGCAGTGCTACATTATCCTTACACTGCCAACAAACCTTCAGAAAGACGTGCTGTGAATGGACAACAGTTTAAACTGACTCTTGAGTTTTGTCTAGTATCCTCCCAGGCTACGTTTTCAACAAGTTTTTGCACAGCTTGGATTTTGTATTGTGTGTACTGTTATCTAAAGTACTATGTTGAGACCCCACCTGGAGTACTGTGTCCAGCTTTGGAGTCCTCAGCACAGGAAGGACATGGACCTGTTGGATGGGGTCCAGCGGAGGGCCACGAAAATGATGCGAGGACTGGAGAACCTCTTTTACGAGGACAGGCTGAGAGAGCTGGGGTTGTTCAGTCTGGAGAAGAGAAGGCTTTGGGGAGACATTATAGCAGCCTTCCAGTGCTGAAGGGAGCTACAGGAGAGCTGGGGAGGGACTCTGTCAGGGAGTGGAGCGATAAGATGAGGGGTAATGGTTTTAAATTGAAAGAGGGGAGATTTAGATTAGATACTAGAAAGAACTTGTTTGGTGTGAGGGTGGTGAGAGCCTGGCCCAGGTTGCCCAGAGAAGCTGTGGTTCAAGAAGAAGGGGTTCAAGGCCAGGCTGGATGGGACTTGGAGCAACCTGGTGTGGTGGGAGGTGTCCCTGCCCAGGGCAGGGGGTGTAAATTGATGATCTTGAAGGTCCCTTCCAACTCCAACCGTTCTGTGATTCTATGATTTTCTTTTTACACGCTTGTTTTGGATACCTGTGGTCGTGTTATAACCCTATATAATCCCTTGATGCAGATGTCATATTAGCAGTTGTATCCTGATTATAAAGGCTTTGATGTCTCCTGGCAACTTCAAGCATGAGACAGGAATAAGATGTTGGAAACGTTGGTGACAAATTACTTTCTGGCAGCTTTGGACATCCACAGCTCTTCCAGGTGTCACCAGGCTATTTGTCCTCCAAAACTAGGAAAATTCCTTGATTTTTCTCTCAAGCTGTAGGATTTCTGCTGTGGGGCTGGTTATTGCCACTTGGCTTCCTTTGGAATCCAGCGAGTTTTGCCTGTCTTCTGGTGCCAGCGCCTTAAAGAAGACAGCTCTGTTTGTGCCTGAAGTTGAATTAAAGCACTTGAGTATTAACGGGGAATGTTCTCTTAAACCAGGTTATGCGCATTGTAGACAACGTCAGGCCTGATCGTCAGACTGTCATGTTCTCTGCTACTTTCCCCAGAGCTATGGAGGCACTAGCTCGGAGAATCCTAAGTAAACCTATAGAAGTGCAGGTGGGAGGCAGAAGCGTTGTCTGTTCCGATGTGGAGCAACATGTTGTGAGTATCACCCATCGTCACACACCTCGCTTGTCTTTAAAAGCTTCTTCCCCGGCAGCGTTTAATATAAACCCATATGCCCACAGGGTTTTCAGTTCAGAAGATGAGCTCACAATCAGCTAACACCCATGATAATTTTTTTTCCTTTAAAACTTGGTTTTAAAGCTGTGGAAACAGCCTGAAAAAGTCATTGCCTGTTCCTGCTTTTTGTTTTTATGCACCCTGAATGTGTTTAACAACTGAAGATACAACTTACACTCTTTTCTGCTTTGCTTTTCTCCCTCTTTTTCCAGATCGTCATAGAAGAAGAGAACAAGTTTTTGAAGTTACTGGAGCTACTGGGACACTATCAGGAGAAGGGATCAGTGATCATATTTGTAGATAAACAAGAACACGCTGATGGGTTGTTGAAAGATTTAATGAGAGCCTCTTACCCCTGCCTGTCTCTTCATGGAGGTAACCTGCAACCTTAAGGATTTCTATTAACAACTCCAGACTAGGATATTGGTATTTAGTAGTTCTAAGGAGAAGTTACTTAGTTCCTATATAGTACCAATTCTTACTTCCTAAGCAGGTTTTGCTTTATCACTGGGAAAGATAATTTGTCTCTTCATGTGAACTAAATATGATCCTTTTCCATAATTACGCTTCATTATTCCCTGGGAGATGGCATCAGATGCCAAATCTTGTCTCTGTGCAACAGGGCTGGGACTGAGAGTTAACACCTCTCAGGGGATCTCACTAACTACTTGCTCTCGTAGTGGATGCCATTGGGGGAGTATTGTATGATATTTTGATTTGAGATCCCACAATTAACAGCAGTCTGTTGTTTCACTTTTCTGCCATCAAGTAGTAATAGAACGGAAAGAGTTGAGTAGCAAGAAGAGGAAATCTCTTTAGAATATTGTCCATCCCGGAGTATTTTAAGACTTTCTATATAAAATGCTCTTAAAATACAGGAACCAATATGTAAAAAAAAAACCAAACCCACAGTTCATTTAGTGCAACTACGGAAGAGGGAAAACTGTTCTCATTCTTCTGAGATTCCTTTTGCCTTTAGAGAACAGACAGAGCCTCCAGATGAGGTCTTAATTGAATATAAGAAGTCAAATAGAAAAACATATTAAACTTTTGAGGGTCTTGATACAGGAACGTATCTTTTTGTAGTGGAAAAAAAGTGGTTTGTTATTCTGGATAACAGACTACAAGATTTATTATTCTGGCTAATGCATTTTGCCTGTGTAAGTGTGAATCTATTGGAATTGTATTTGCTTAGGCCCTTGGTTGGTTGAGGTTGTAAAAATTCTTGTGGCTCAAAGCAGAGCTTTGTAACTAACTGCTTTGTGTGCTTTCTTGCAGGTATCGATCAGTATGACAGGGACAGCATAATTAATGATTTCAAGAATGGAACTTGCAAACTCCTGGTGGCCACGTCTGTAGCAGCGAGGGGCTTGGATGTGAAACAGTTGATGCTGGTGGTCAATTACAGCTGCCCCAACCATTATGAAGATTACGTGCACCGAGCCGGACGAACTGGACGAGCCGGCAATAAAGTATGTATAATTAATTGCCCGTTTTGCTTATTACTGAGCATTTTTCCTTATTTATTGCTTGCTCAAGGTGTTCCCGAGGGATAGGTACAGAGGGAGTAGTTTGTTGTTGGTAGTGGTCGCGTGTAAAATATATTCTGAATTTTAGCGCTATCAAAGTTGGAACTTGCATGTTCTCCTGAGGTAGGAATGTTCTTTTAAGTCCTGTTTGTGGCTGAGAGTTTGGGTATTTTTCACTGTTGGAAATGTGCCCTACTAAATGTACAAGGTTTTATTTTCCAAACTCTTAACCATGACGAGATTGAAAAGAAAGACTTCAGTTTCTACCATCTGTGGCTGATTCTCTCTGTATCAGCTCCCTGGGAAATCACATCAGTCATTCTACACTCTGCTAAAAAAATGCTTATGCATTAATATCATGGTTATTCTTATTAATCAGAACAGCAGCATCTGTGCAAGGGTGCTTCAATAAATTCAGAGATAAAGTGCCTTTAGAGATTTTTCTTTATTACCTTTTAAATTCATTCTGATCAGGGGTATGCGTATACGTTCATTACTGAGGACCAGGCACGCTATGCTGGTGATATCATTAAGGCTTTGGAATTGTCTGGGAATCCAATTCCTTCTGATTTGGAGAAGCTCTGGGCTGACTTCAAAGACCAGCAGAAGGCGGTGAGTAATTCTTTCTTCTGTGGAGAGCTTTGTCTGGGTTTTATGCGCGTGCACGTGGGTCCAGCCAGACAGTTCACATTGGTGAGTCACCTCACCCACTTCCTCAAGACCACGTCTTGGGTGCTCAGGTACCTGCGTGAGTGTTTTCAAGAGCTGGGATCTTGAATATCATTTACAGGGCTGTTCTGGAGAATTTAAATAATGTCACCTGGTGTGCCATAGAGATGATTCCTGCTGTAGAAGGGGCACTTTGGCTTTTATCAAAATTCACATAAAAGATAATGAAGTTCTTTCAGAGAAGTTGTGTTATTATTTCTAGAGCTCTCACCGTCACAGGATCTTGCTCGTGCTGAGAAGAGTGACTGCAGAGTTTTTCCAATCTAAAAACTGGAGGGGTTTTTTTAATGCATTGGAAAAGCATATAAAATGTATACGTACAGAAAATCCCCGGGGTGCATTGTTTCTATCTGCTGTATTAACAAAGCCTTTTTATTGCACTTCATTGTAAAATACAGTTTTTAAATCTGAAGAGCTTTCTAAATATGCTAGGATTTGGGTTCTTTTTTTTCCCAAATAACTTCAAAATTATTTGTGTAATTATGTAGCTGTGACTGTCAGAATAGAGGTTTTAAACTTCTACATTGTTTTTTCTTTTCAGGAGGGAAAGTTGATTAAGAAAAGCAGTGGATTCTCAGGCAAAGGGTTCAAATTTGATGAAACAGAACAGGCTTTGGCTAACGAACGAAAGAAGCTACAAAAAGCTGCTCTTGGCTTGCAGGATTCGGATGATGAAGATACAGCTGTTGATGTAAGCACCCAAAAATAAGATTTAAGTTGCTTAAGGATTTCCATTGCATTTGAGGTTTCCCCAGTAGGTTACATACGCGTTGCAGAATGTTAGTTCTGTTAGTCTGTGTCCCACGTTACTGAATTAATTAAATTCCACAACTGTCCTTTGGTATAATAGATACATAGCTATAAAAATCAAGATCTGTGAAGATCTTGGAAGTTTTCATCCTCACTTACTGGTATTTTTTACTTAATATATTGTTCTCTAAATGTCAGAGAAATTGTTTTCTTTGTAATATTAATGTTGTGCAAAGTAGATAGAGCTATTGCCCTCAATTACAAACATTTCTTGACTTGCAATACTTTAAAGAAATTCGTAGTTGCCTTTACTCTTTCTAAATCCTTATTGGATTCCTTTCTTGGTGCTTGTTAGACCTTGAAAGTAAACTCTCTGTTCAGACTTTTTCCTGATTATTAGACCCTCTGTTCCTTTCCCGGAGTTGTAGTTGTGGGCAGGCCTCTGCCATCTCTGCAAGACTCATTTCTTTCAAAGCACGTCAACTAAAAATCACAGAATCACAGAATCTCAGGGACTGGAAGGGACCTTGAAAGATCATCTAGTCCCATCCCCCTGCCAGAGCAGGAACACCTACATCAGGTCACACAGGAACGTGTCCAGACGAGTTTTGAATGTCTCCAGAGAAGGAGACTCCACAACCTCTCTGGGCAGCCCGTTCCTTAGTGTTTTCTTTCTTTAGGGTGAGATGGGATTATCTAATGGTAAATGCAGTGATCTAGTAATTATTATTTTCTTTAGATTGATGAACAAATTGAAAGCATGTTCAACTCAAAGAAAAGAGTGAAAGACATGGCGGCACCAGGAACATCAAACGCTCCTACGCCCTCAGCTGGGAACGCAGAAAAATTGGAGATTGCGAAAAGATTGGCTTTGAGAATCAACGCCCAGAAGAACCTTGGAGCAGAGGCTCAAGTATTAGTCCCCTTCCACTTTAAGGTCAGGCTCTTTACAGAGCAGTTCTTTTCTTTTTCTTTATTTTTTTTTTGTTTTGTTTTTATAAAGGTGGTTCAATTCTTTGTTCTGTGGCTGCTGTTTTATTTAGTGTATCTGCGCACCGCTAACAACGGGCTGCGCTACTTAACTTGGGTAGAGGTTGTAGGATTTCTAATTGAGTTAATGTGATAATAAGATTTGTCTGCCCTGGCAAAGGGTTAATGAATTCTGGATAAAATTCCACAATTAGGTTCTGTCAGCTTTAGCAGAGTTGCAGGACGTGTTTCTCTGCTGAAACACGTGACACACGGTCCTTTTAGATGGAAGTTAACGTGGTCTGGAACGTCCAAAGGTTTTTCCTGCTGAATGCAACAGACCAGCAGGATCTTCTCTGTGCAGGTGTGAGGGGAAGTCATTGGAGGAACAGATGAGAAGTTTGGAGAATGCAATTACATTACGGAGAAAGCTTTAACACAACCCTCATTGGTTCTTTAGGACTTCTTCTGGCTGCCTTGTTCTCAGCATGGCCCTGTGGTTGGTTGGTTTCTTTACAGGATGTGATGCAGCAGGCGACAAATGCTATCCTGAGAGGAGGCACGATTCAAGCTCCTACTGTATCTGCCAAGACCATTGCAGAGCAACTGGCTGAAAAAATCAATGCTAAGCTCAACTATGTACCCATAGAGAAGCAGGAGGAAGAGAAACAGGATGGAGGACAAAACGAATCCTTTAAGAGATACGAAGAGGAATTGGAGATCAATGACTTCCCGCAGGCAAGTCACCATTTTGCTGTAATCAAGTGTAAATGGCCATTATTTAACAAAGGTTTCATAACAAGGGCTATTTTCATAGCTTATGTACCAAGAAAATATTTTGTCTCTTAGAGATACACAGTGCTTTGGAGATACTCCAGGGAATATCAGAAAAGCAAGAATTCCTTATCATGTGATAACCTTTTCACCCCCTGCCTCTGACTTCTCTCATACCCACATTTATGACATAGGCTGGTGTTTTATTTCAAAGACCACATACTACTGTGGCTGAGACTGCTCTTTGCTTTTTTTTTTTTTATTTATTATTACCTGAATATTTTTTGCCATTTGGAATATTGCTGCTTTAGTCTCCTCATCTCTTATTTCTGAGGGTTTATATTCCACAGTATCAAGCACAAATTTCTTGTATTTATCTTTAGAGGTTCTCCCCAGAATCACTTTTATTTCAGCAAGTTCTCACATTACTAGTTTGTTACCCTTCCCTCGTGGAAATCCTCATAATTCTTACCCTAACCTTACGGTTCATAGACCATATTCTAGATTTTTATAATTTTGCTAAGGATCCTTCCAACCCTTTAAGGAAATGCTCATGAGGTGCAGAGCATTTGCCTTCACACCAGGCTGTGTGAGCTCATGAGGACAAAACAATTGTCCCAATCTACAAGTAACTTAATCTACTACTTTTTAGTAGTATCATTGGCTAAATTAATGGGATCCGTTCATCATAATGAAGTATTTTGAGGATCTAGTAGAGATCTGGGATAATTTGTTTAGTGTTTGTTCCTTAGGCTTTATTTACGGAGGTTCTAAGGTTTACTTACTTTTGTATTTAACCAATGAACTGTGTAGAAATAAATAGCATTTATTTTGTTGAAGGGAAGCACTTGCAGCCATTAACAGTGTATGTTTGCCCTGGAAGTCTGTTCTTGGGGAAAAAAAAAAAAAAGGCAAAATAAAATATTTGAGTGCCACTTCAGAAAATCACAAAAAACTACAAGTTTTAAACTTCCAGTGTGGCAAAATAGAAGGTATTTAGAGTTCTTGCTTCAATAGTATTACGCGTCTGTTCTCCTTCCTCCTTCTGCTGTAACTTATATCTTGCTGACACAAGAGGCACAATTTTTAAATACACTGGCTAAAATTTCAATCTGCATTTTTAAAGCAGAATGCCATGACCAGTTTCCCCAGCCCAGAGATCTTGTCGACCATCTAAACCGTCAGCTACCCTCGGGATTGCAGTTTTGTGTGACGCCTTTCTCCCCCTTGATCCCCTCCTCCCCCCTCCATCCCTTCCCTTGCAGACTGCCAGGTGGAAGGTTACCTCCAAAGAAGCGCTGCAGAGAATCAGTGAATACTCTGAAGCTGCAATTACAATCAGAGGAACTTACTTCCCGCCAGGCAAAGAACCCAAGGAAGGAGAACGCAAGATTTATTTGGCTATAGAAAGTATGTATTCTTTTTATAAAGGTTTTGATGAAAGATATGACTCTAATTTTGTGATTAGCCGTGGAATGTCTATAGTCACAGCGTCTGGATGCTCAGTCACAGACCCACTGTAGTCACTTTGCAAATTAATATTAAGAAACAGTCGTTGACCTTCCATAAGATAAACGTGCTTTGTCAAATGATCCGTGGGAATCACAGAGATGCTTCTCCTGAGAAGAGTGACCTGCCACAGAACAGCAGCAAACGTGCGTGGGATCAGTTTAGAGGAGGAAGGGGGGAAAGGGAAAAGAAAACAAATATCAGAGTAAGCACAAAGATTCCTGTGCCAGTGTGAAATAAGGAAGAAAATGGAATTGTGGGACTTGTAGCTGTTAAAGGTATGAGAAATTACATCAACTACTACAACAAAAAAAATTTACAAATCTCATGATGTTTGACTAGTTTTCCTCAAAGTAATCTCTAATCTCAGGTATTTCTGAACCGTGTAATTTATGACTGTTTTAAGTATCTTTCTTAAAACTGAACACAGCCTCGCTGTGGCAGCCTGTACAAAACCAGAGTTTTCTTCAACAAATAGTTAGGAAATTCAAATTTGGCAGCGTTTCTGGAAATAGCCAGCAGGGTTTATTCTGTCGGCTTGACATACAGAAAGTGCTGAAGATGGGGTTTTTTTTTTGTCTCCAGGTGCCAATGAACTGGCTGTACAGAAAGCAAAGGCAGAAATCACACGACTTATCAAAGAGGAGCTCATCAGATTGGTGAGTGCAATATCCAGAGTGCAGAGGGAAAGTGCCTTTGTTTATGCTTTACAGAACCGATTTCTACAGATGTTGACACGGGCATTTTTGTTAATATTAGGGGCTGGGGCCTATATATAAGTCTCAAAACCACGGTTCGGTTGTGAACAGCCCAGAACATGTATTGCTGTGCTGAGTCAGGCAGACCCGTGGGTGTTGTCCAGCCAGCAGATGGAGATAACACCTCAAACAGAGCTTTTTGAAAGAGTTAGGCCCAACTAAAATTCCTAATTTGAGCACCGTCAGGCAGTGGGGAGGAGAAATATTCCTCTCGCTTCAATATTTTGTGTGGTGAGAGATTTTGCCACAGCCCTACAGCACACCCAGCTGTGTCCAACATACTCTGTTCCCAAATGTGATACTGTCTTGAGAAATCCTCTTTCGAATTCTCTGGTGGAAGAAACCCTTGGTTTTCTCTAGAAAAACTTTCAGTGATGCTACATTAGACTTGGCAGGGTCTTTATTTGGCTTTTTCTCTTAAGTAGCTTTTCAAATCTGCAGGCCATTCCGGTGGTCCTGCTCTGCTGAGCTGTAATTGAGAGTTATGTTTCTTTTTTCAAGGCTGTTGACCTCCCCATAAAACCATGTTCCAGAGGAAGGAGATTGCTAAGAAACTGCTTATTCACGCACGATGCGGATTTATTGCTAGTGGGGTCTCAGTGCAATTCGTTTATCCACTTTCACTTTTTAACTCTGATTGTTCTCTCCTTTATTTGCAGCAAAATTCATACCAACCAACCAACAAAGGAAGATACAAAGTTCTATGAGTATTTGGAGTTATCTGTCTGCCGGTGGCTGGTGCGTGAAACTTTGTGGCTTCTGTTGTTTTTGCTGTTTACACTGCTTACTGTAAATTAAGAATTTTTTTATTTTGTCTTGCGGACATTTTTTTAAAAGAAAATTGATACTTGCTGAAACATCTGAATTCTCTCCACTACAGTTCTCAGTCTTAAAGCAGACCGGTTCTGGCAGAGCATGATTTAATTTAAAAGTGCAGTTTATATACTTTTCATCATAAAGAATATAAAATAAAACAGATTTTAATTTTCCTGGCAGACTATACTGTTAAACAAATCAAACAACGTTGGGATTTGTGTTGGGGAATGGTTCGAATTTCGTATTCTGGGGATGGTTCACGCCACATCAGTTTATACTGGAGAAAGGTTAAAACTCCCAAATAAAGGCAGGATTTTCTGCTGATCCAAAGCATCTCTCTGGCTGGTTCCACACACCTCCGTTCCCAGTGCCCATGTCCCCTTACGGTCAGAGAGTCTTGCAGTGATCAGAGTAGAGAATTTTAACCCAGAAATACTTCAGGTCTGGTTTTAAGATCATCTTATCTTTTTTGCGTCCCATTTTGTCTTTATCATCCCGGAAATAGAATAACTCTTTGAGGTTTTTGTAAAGTGAAATGTTTTGTAGAATGAAAATAGTTTTCTTTTTTTTTTTTTTTC
Source organism: Nycticryphes semicollaris (assembly GCA_013400055.1). Classification (NCBI taxonomy): domain Eukaryota; kingdom Metazoa; phylum Chordata; class Aves; order Charadriiformes; family Rostratulidae; genus Nycticryphes; species Nycticryphes semicollaris. The sequence continues at coordinate 45,325 of VXBJ01007734.1, read as the reverse complement.
CCCCCTAAGCATCAGAATTTTAGGATTTGATTTTTTTTTTTATCTCATTCTCTGACGTAAGAATGAATGAAAGCCTGTTCAGTTTAAGAAGAAACTCAGAAAAAAAGAGAAAACCTCTTTTGTAATAAAATACGACTTTGTCGCTTTTTTATCGTGTTCTTTATATATGCATTTAATGTGACTTTTTTTCCCCCCAGGGTTGTCATCTTTGTTACTGTTAGGACGTGGCTTTAAGTAAAAACGAATAATGATATTTATGAGTGAAGCCCACAAATCCCTGCAGTCAATAAGCTACTGGGACAGGCAGGACCTTTCTTTTTTGAGGTCTCATCCCCGTGGATGGACACTTACCGCTCTTAAGCGTTTAACTTTGCTGCCTGCTTATCCGCAGCCTGAGCGGTAGCGGTTTGAACCGTCTCGTTCTGGCAGCTGCAGGACGTTCCAGACGCTGACTTTGAGAAGGACTTTTGTAGAAAGCTTTTCTTACCCGACACGTTGAGGAGAAACGTGTCGTTTTAAACCAGCTGTGTATATACCGCTCTAACCCCGGGGAAGACAAATCCTCCAACCTGCATCATGGCTGTACAAACAAATTCACAACTTCTCTTCCTCAGCTTCAGGTAATTTAAGTGACTCTTTCCGTTTGCCTACAACTGCCTGTTACTCTAATGTCAGTGTACCTTATTTGCAATACAGGAGAGGGAAGTAACGATTATATACCAGCTTAACAGGATGTATTTAAGATAAGAGCACCCCGATACTTGCCAAAATCAATAACGTGGAGCAGAACAAATTGAAGCAGCACACGCAGTCATGCTTCTGAAAAATTACAAGAGAAATCTCAAACGCAATCTCTGTGGTTCCCTTGAAATAATTCAGGTTTCCTTCTGTTAAGAACTGGGTTTTGATGTTGTGTCATCTGAGTTGTTTGTTGAATTGTTTAACTTTTGACAGTGTTTTCCCCCCCGCCCCGCGCCTCCCAGAAGAGTGACAGATTTTGGTGTATTTAATGAAGAGCACTTTCAGGTTTGGACAGTCTGACACTTCTTTAAAAGCCTTTGTTTCAAAACGTTCAGATACATATTGGGATCTCCTAAAAAAAAAAAACAAAAAAAAAGGCATGATGGAGACATTTTTGTGATTCCCAGCTTTGCACTGTTGGATTTCAGAGATGCAACAATGTATAATCTCTAACTTCCTGGGGTTTTTAAATGCAATGTCAATATTCCTATGTTTTTTAAATTCCAGCGAGAATAAAAATAATTTCAATGTATGTTTTTCAGAAACTGTCTTTCTGAATAGCTCATCTGTTTTCTCCACTATATTGCTCCTGCGCTTTTTTTCCTGTGCCCGTTAAACCTTATACTTTTTGGGGCAGGGTGATGGGTGCAGTAACAAACACTTGTGGGTTTTCTGCTAGAAATTTCAGTGAGATGAGCTCAGACTTAAGAAAGTTGCAGTGAAGGTTTTCAGATACATGAAAGCAGGAGAAGAAACTCGCAAATTAACAAATACCCAAGTGGGGGGGGATGAAGGGGGGAACTAGATGGGAATAAAAGCTGGGAGAAGACACGATTAAGTCATGAAAAATGTCATACTTAGCACTTTCCAAGTGTGTTCCGGGGATGTAGACAAGATCTTTGTAAACACCACAGTTTGGCTGCTTTCCAGGGAATCTGCCCTGCACGGATTCCTGTCCCCAGTAGCTGGAAAAGCATAGGGATGCTCTATTTTTGTTTTCTTTAATACGCATAAGCAGAGCTTGTTTTATCTGCCCAAGGTGATAAGAACCAGCTTTCTAGGTTGCCTTATGTTTTCGGTGCTAAAGAGTGGTATTTTGGGTGGATAAGTGATGCAGGACGATGAATGAGGTTTTGTTTGCGTCTCGCAGTGGTGTCGTCATGGAGAGGTGATGCTCTGGGGATGTTGTTTGTCTCGGGGAACAGGACAAGCACTTTTAGACGGCAGTGAAGTAGGGGAAGGTCTGTGAATCAAGAACAGGAGATGGTGACCACCAGGAGTGGCTGGAGGCAGAGAGGGGGAGGCCTGTGCCCCTCTTTTCCATGGCAACTGGGGGCCTGGCCCCAGCTGGTCCACATGTCCTCCGAGTGGGCAAAGGGGCAGAGGTTTTGCTCTGTGTCCTGGCCAGGAAAGCAGGAGATGGGGACTAAATCCAACTGTTCTGGGTGCAAAAAAAAAGTAATTCACAGCAAGATGGAAAAATGTGTGCAGTCACAATCCGGAATTTTATACAACCTTAACTACATGGCACTGGGTTCATTAAATAGGCAGCTCAAGGCCTACTTTGCGTGTCAGTCTTCAGGCTGTAAAAGTTGTAACCAAAATGTAGTGAGTGTGGATCACATTCAGGAGATACCTCCTCTCCTGGCTGCTTGAGATTTTACTTATACAATTAATGCATCGCGGTTTATTTAATGTGCATTTGGCTGGTAATTGAATAAAAACTCCAGAGGCTCCAAGTGCCACCTGTAGGAGTTGTGCTCACTCAAGCCTTCCAAATGGAAGACAAAAAAAAGAAAGATCTTTGAGCAAAGCTTTGCTAAAATTCTTCAATTGTAATAGCTCAATATAAAACAAACACTAAGGGCTGGATTTGGGATCTTCCTAAAATAGGAAGTACAAATGCCAGAGTCTTGGGGAGAGAGAATGCCCTTTGATTTTTCAGTCCTTCAGCCACATTTTCGTTCATAAGAAAGGGCTGTGACTTGAGAGAGGCAGGTACGGGGGTGTCTGTGAGAATGGAGCCTGTGCAGCTTCCCAGAATTGGGTTTTCATTTTCTGCCACGGACAACACGATGGTTGGTGCGTTGCTGAAAGCTTCTACTAAGAAAGCCTTTCCCAAAGACCTCTGTTAAAGCTTTATTCTAAATCTGCCTGAATGCTCTGAAAATATCCCGATGGGTTTCTTCTCGGGGCAAAGGTTGGTGTAAAACAAGCCCCACCTTCGCAGGGAGTGACGCCTGAAGGTCTTGCGTGGCCCCTCGCTGTATCCAGGCCCCGGCTCTGCGTGTTCCGGCCTCCTCACGTGATGCTCCAGGAATGCACTTTCCTTTGATTATTTTTCTTGACCCAGATCTCTTCCAAATATGGTCTCGGCTTAAACAAGTTTGTGTTCTTAGAGCTGGGGCGTTTGCAGAAGAAATTCTGGCTTCCAGCAAACTGTGGCTGTATGGGGGGAGCGGAGGCGGAGAGCAGCCTAAAAATGTAAAGATAAAAGGCACACAGCTGGACTCAAATTTGTCCCAAAATGTCCATTTTGTAAAATGTTTATACAGTATGAGGCAGGAAGATTTGTTTTTGCGATTTTAGCTACAGTGGAAACCATTGTTTTTAAATAAATGGCCATTAGTCTGAGCGATTGCCACCCAAACATTGCTGCTCTGAGACTTCTCATCTGAAACAGATTTAAATATTTTTCTTTAGTCAAACTGAGAGACACAAAATTGTCAAGCTGACCAGCATAAGAAGAGGTAAATTAATTAGTATCTCAGAACTAAGTAGTTCTAGTCAGCTATGAAGTTATTAATAACCTAATGTGGAGTGAGCATATGATTCTTAACTTATTTTATGCTTTGGCTGTTCTAAGTATGAAGTTTATCACCACAAACGCATTTCACAGAGCCATAAATACCACTGGGCAGCTGTTCTGAAACTAACTGCCCAGCAAGGAAAAGGTTGTGTTTAACGAAAATCCTTAATCACACCGAAAACCTCCATTTCCTCTGCCTGCCCCTGTTAGCAAGCAAGTGAATTTGTAAAAATTATCAGCTCAAATAATTCATAATTAAATAGATGGGGTCACAGCAGTCGCGGTACTGAATTCTCCTGCCTTGCTCAGCGTTTGCAGGAGGAACTTGTGCTTTTAGACCCTTCCTTTCCTTGAAAATTTGGGTCCACTGGTGAGATCTCCAGTGAGGGAGAAGAAGAAGAATGGGACTTTTGCCTTACAGGTAACCGCTGCTAGGGAGAGAAAGAAAAAGAGAAAGCAGATTCACAACCTGAGTAACGGCCTGTGCCTGGGGAGCTTTTGCAAAATGAGACACGTGCAGCTCAATTTATCTGTTGTTTGGTTCCTGTTCTCATTAGCGCAGCGTTGCAGGTGAGGAAACCAGCCCCTGCTGCTGCCAGATTAATAGTTGAGAGCTGTGGGCATGGGTTTGGCCAGAGCACAACATGGACCGGTGACACGGGGCACGTCCAGCTCCACAGTCGCGCCTTCAGATCTCACTCTGCCAGCGATGGCCCCAACAACAGCCCAATTTGGGTTTCAGCTTCTCGGGATGGAAACTTTCACCTCTTCAAATTACAGTTTTACTTCTCTTCATTATCTGACTGCTCCTGCGCTCTGTCGAGATCATAATTTCCTCTAGATAAATCAGCAGCCTCAGCCCAGCTTGGCATCGTCCACCTTCCAGACAAAGGTACCAAAAGAAAAATAACAGGAAAAACAGTAGAAAATAGAAAAATAACAGAGCAGGTTATTGAATTCTACCTTTTTTGATTGGCAGCGGCGTTCCCAGCAAGAGTTAAAAACAGCAGAAAGATGAGGTTTGTAAATAAACTGAATCATCAGCTAAATTAAGCTAAATAAATGCTGCTTTCCCCTGCTGCTTTCTTACATTGCAAGGGAGGATTCCTGTCTGCCTTAGGAAGCACGGGCAAAAAAAAAAAAACCAACAAAAAAACAGAACCATCATCTTGGCAGGATGTTTCACAGCAATTTTTGGCCTGAGGAGTTCCCAGGTATCATGGCAATGGAATATCACAGGGTTGGAGTACAGCAGTCAGCTCCCCAAACAACAGCAGGAGAGGAAAATATTTAGAAAAACATCTAGCCTTTTGTAAAAGCTGCAGGTTTATGGGTTTTCTCCCTGGTCTTTCTTACTTTTATTTTCTAAGACCTCATCTGAATAGCACAGAACATGTTTCAGCTCTCAGTCATTTAGGGACTTGTGTGCTCATTCAGGTGCTCTGGGTTGAAGGTGTCTGTCTATGGCCCAAGCAGTGCAAGATGCCAGTGGCTAATGGTACATGGAGTCAACTCTGTACAAAGTTACCTTGGAAATGGCTGCTGCCTTCGTTGCAAAGCCGGTGGTAAAACTAACCCAATGCGTTTTTTAATACAGTCCTAAAGCTTGATTTTTCCATATTGAGTTGCAGCACCTGTATTGTCAGGACAGCAAGTATCGAGGTCCTCCATCCAAACTGAAGTAATGCAAACACGAGGAATCCTGAGTTATGAACGTGCTTAATCCTTTACAGTATTTCAAACACAGAGGACATGTTCTAAGATTTATTCTGACTGTACAATAAATCAGTAACTTATCCTTCAGAGCTAAATGTGAAGTTGAAGGTGAATAATGGTAGTTGNCGCCGCCCGCGTCCAGCCCCACCGCTGAGGGGGATCCCCCGGTCCTCTCACGAGGGGGCTCCCCTTGAACGCCATTCCGGGGTGTGAGAGGGGAACTGCGCACCGCCGCCCCGTCCCGCTGTCCGCCGGCGGGAGGAGGCCGCACCCTGGG
>VXBJ01007734.1:26788-37745 GCA_013400055.1 Nycticryphes semicollaris | reverse complement strand
TCAAACTTTTTTTTTTTTTTTTATCTGCATACTTCAGGTTTTTGGTGCAACCTTAGACAAAAAAAAAAAAACCCCAAAGTCCCGTGTGTTTGTCCATTGACTGTTGTTGAACAGATTCAACAAGTGGACTTTGTCTTTCTGCAGTCTGGCATTAAGTACACTGCAGTGGCGGGGTTTGGGGGTGTTTTGGGTGTCTGGAGCCTTTCTCACTAGTCCTGTCGCAGAGAAACACCCTGGAAGTGCCCATCAGGAAGGAGATGTTTGATCCATCTCTTAAGCTTCAGAATCTTTTTGGAGGAGGAAGAGGAGGCTGGGGAAGGAGGAAAGGGTAGGTGAGAACACCCACTGAGATGAATGAGCACCTCTTACCTCTCGGAGCTGTTGTTCTAGATTACAGTGAGGTCTGTTCCCTGGGGAGAAGAGCGGGTGGGCGAGGACACCCACGGAGATGAATAAGCATCTCCAGCTCCTCAAAGCCCTTGTTCTAGGCCATGGCGAGGTCTGCTCCTGTTTACCTGGGAAGAGCTCCTTGAGGTGAATGGACAATTTCACAAATGCCAATAATGCTTTCTTTATAAAAAGATCTACCTCTGCCTGCTCTGTTATTCGTATGCATATTTGGATTGCCTTGAAGTTTGGTAATTACAGAACCGCAGAATAAAGAGGGTGCAGTTTCACAACCTTCCTCTTCTAAGCCAGTCCGTCTGGCCTGATGGCTGCCGTGGTTCTGCGCTCCCACATCTCCGGCTGGGGGGTGATTTTCCCCAACCTTCATTCCCTGTGCTGTGTTTGGGACTGGGTCTTCTAAGTCCACTAAGTTGTCAAAGTCATCTTTTTGAGGTCTAATTAAGTTATTTTTTTAAGTAACTGGGACCAGAGGGGAGTGGGCCAGTGGCAGCCAGTGGGTAACGTGGCTTGGGCTGACCAGGGACCTTCGTCTGTCGCGGTGCTTCTGATGGAAACGCGTGTTGCTGTTCCTCACTTGCCTCAACGTTACCTTTGTTTTCTTGCTGGATTAGTTTTCACCTGGGTGAGATGCCCGGTGTGGGTTTATTCTGCTCTTGCACAATCGTTAGCGTTGGCACAAGGAGTGGGAATGTGGGAGAAGAGGAAAGGGCAAGACTGGCCTGTTGAGGAAAATACGCGGATTCAGAGCGATTCCTATCGATCATGAAGCCAAACTGTCAATTGTGTCAGTGTAACTGAGGTGCACAGTTAATGAAGTCATCGACAGGATCTTCCTTAATTCTTGTGAAGCTCTCTTAACCCTTTCAAGCATCTTGTTTTGCATCATCACACGGTTAGAGAGGTTCTTAATTTTGGGATGGGAAGAAGTCAGCTGATGTTCTTGCTGATGTTAGTAGCGTCTAGTGAAACTCTGCCCTTGAATATGACTCGCTTGTTTTATAAGGTTAGAAAGCCTTAACAACAGTTTGCCTAGTTTTGTGCTCAAATCATGAACGATCCCTAAAAGTTCACAGTTTACTTGATGCTTAAACCTGGCTGATGCCTGAGAGTGTCTCATCTTTATGAGAGCAGCACAGATCTCTGTCCTGAATGCAAAGCTGGGTGCTTTGGAGAGGGCTGTTTCTTCAAGGGTGTCTGAGTCAAAAGACTTGAGCTCCCGGAGTCATGGGGATGGACCCGGGTTGCAGGTCCCTGGTGAGGAGCAGGAGTCACAGCTCCCGCTCCGCCTGGCAATTCTGGGGAAGAGGAATTTGAAGGGGGTAGGTAGATCAACTCCAAATAACTCTCCCCTTAACTTCCATCACGTAAGGAAATGATCTCGGGTTGCTGGTGGGAGGACCGCTCTTGTAAGTTGTCGCATTGCTTGGGGAACTCTTAATTTCTTAGTCTTTTTGAACTAAGAGTGATTGAGAAATAAACTGTTCTCAAAATTACGTTGGCTCTTCAATTTGCAGTCTCATGTTGACATGTAGTAGCTCTAGTGAGTCAGTGCTGTAAAGAAATTGTTTCTTTTATTTTGGGGTGGTTTGTAATGTATTTTTACCTCCCTGTCAGCTGATGAGAAGAATCATATTATGCAATCAACTGCGGAAAGTGCTTCATCAGCAGAGTTTGGAGAAACTGGTTATCCAGCTTCAGAAGTAGCTTAGATTTCAAATGTAGGTTCGGGTGTTACAGTATATGTTGTGCCATGATAGGATTTCATACTTAGTATTTTTAAAACATTTACGTTTATGGGAATACTCAAGGTAAAGGGCAACGTTGTGGAAACAAGCAGTTACAGGTTTTTAAAAACTACGAAAGGGCCTACTTTTGCAAGAGTTAAGGTGAAGAAAAGAAGCTGACGATAAAAGTGGCGCTGAGAAAACACCTAAAGTGATATAATTAATTCCTTTAACTCAATGATGAAGGTATTCCTCACACCCACTATCCTAAGAGGAGGGAGCAGAACCAATACCGTACCTCTCGTTGCAATCTTGAAAGGGAAAATACTGCTGCTGCTTAAACTCCCCACCACCACCACCATGAAAATGAGCCCTTTTGGTATTCCCTGGGGCCAGCAGCCCCTCTGCTGCTGTACGTGGCATAGAGCCTCCTTTATGCCCAGAGCTTGAACAGAGCCGGTCCTGTGCTCTGCTCCGATAGCTTTAATTGCTAGAAGTGACGTTCGGAGAACTAGTGCAGAAATAATAACTCGTAGCTGCTTGTGTTTTTAAGTGCTGTGTCTTAGGCTTTGTGTGTATTGGCTCTTCAGCGAGGTCGATGCTGATGAGAATGTGCAGCCTCCTACAGCCCCATCAATCCTGCTGAAATTACTGCGGTGGAAAACTTCGGGAAAACAAATGGGATTTGAGATACTAACTCTCAGCAGCAGCAAAATTCTCCCTGTTGGCAGGAGGAGTTTACCTTTCCTGGTCTTCATCACTGGAAAAGCTATAACATAGATGTACTTCCAGTTTGGTTCAGTTTTGCTCTGATTCAGGCGCCTTTTACCAGAAGCAGTTGCTGAGTCAGGTCTGTTCTGGTGCAAACCAGGCTGATGTTACAGAACTCAGGCTGGGGTGGGGGACACCAGAGCAGTCTCCTGCTGCTTATGTTGGAACCGCTCCTTCCACTTAATGCAGATAACGGGTCACAGGGACAGTACTCAGCAGAAAATATTTAATGAGCAAGTACCCGTTCTGGGGGGGCTTACGTTGTCAAAATGTTCTTCTTTTCTATGCTGGCAGCTAAATTCTGCCCATGGAGAAGGCAAAGGGGCAAGACACTGGAACAGGTTGCCCAGAGAAGCTGTGGCTGCCCCATCCCTGGAGGGGTTCAAGGCCACGCTGGATGGAGCACCAACATCAGAGAGACGTGGAGCTGTTGGAGCAGGGCCAGGGGAGGCCACGGAGATGCTGGGAGGGCTGGAGCCCCTCTGCTGTAAGGACAGGCTGAGAGAGCTGGGAAGGTTCAGCCTGGAGAAGAGAAGGCTCTGGGGAGACGTTAGAGCCCCTTCCAGTCCATGAAGGGGCTCCAGGAAAGATGGAGAGGGACTCGTGATCAGGGACTGGAGGGAAGGGTTTATACTCAAAGATGGGGAGATTTAGATTAGAGATTAGGAAGAAATTCTTTGGTGTGAAGATGGTGAGAGCCTGGCCCAGGTTGCCCAGAGAAGCTGTGGCTGCCCCATCCCTGGAGGGGTTGAAGGCCAGGTTGGATGGGGCTTGGAGCAACCTGGTCTGGTGGGAGGTGTCCCTGCCCAGGGCAGGGGGGTGGAACGAGATGACCCTGAAGGCCCCTTCCAACTCTATCCATCCTAGTTCTATGTTTGGAAGCTAAAGACAGTATCGTGTCACAACCCCAGAGGGTGTTTTTATGCAATGTGAGTTGAGCAGCTGTGGTCTTAAAACTTTGTGTGGTGACCAAGACACGGGTGGGGATTTGCTGCCTAATTTCAAGCCTAGAGAGAGATGGGCCGTGCCAGTAACAGAAGCCTTACCAGTTGTAGGCCAGAACTGTGCAGTGTGTTAACCTGTGTTTAGGGAGACAAGGATGCGCTCTCTTTCTCTGCCCAAACCCTGTAATATCACCGGAATTAGGTGTGTTGCCTGTATTATGGTTTCTGTTCCATCTCCCAGCAGATGAAAGCAGATGATAGCAAGCTGGACTGTGAAGTATTAAAAAAATAAATCTTACTGGCAGCCTCGTACATCCTGTATTGACCCATCAGTAGCCTGGCTGTCATCTGGGCAAAAGAAAACTTCCCATTCACCTCGCTTGTGCTAAAGCAGCTCAACTTTGCAGGTACTCAGGAGAGCACAGCACAGCTGTACTTTAAAAGGAGGGGTCATTGCCGGGTCCAGAATTCCCCCCAATTCCAAGCTCTCTGGGTCCCAGATGGAGAGTCCTGTTTCTTCCTCTGTTTTTAGCAGTGGTGGAGCTTCTCTGCGTCATCGCACGGGAAGCTCTAATTCTGCCTCTCTTTTCCCAAAGCTGCCTTACCCAGTTGTCTCCTCCCTTCCCCAGCGTTTCTATAGAAATAAATTACCAGATAGAAAAGGATCCACGCAGGAAATCCTCCACAGCCACTTTTCAGTAAAAAAAAATCTCCTTGAAATACGACTAAATTTCATTACTGCGGTGCCTCATCTTAACTATCTCTTTACACATTCAACCAGTTAGTTGAATCAGTTGTTTTTAAACTGATTTAAGTAAACTGTCCCAAGTATCTTTTACGTGTTTATTTACAGGTTTAAAACAAGTAAGTTCTATTTTGCTGGAAACTTTCCTGGCGGGTTTTATGTAAGAATTCTCGCACACCAAGTTGTATGTGTTTGGCTATCGAATTTAGCTAGAGTGTGACTTTTGAATTGGCATAGCTTTGCATTTTATATCAATTCTCAGTTATACGAGGTATCTCCCTGCCAGGAAACCTGCTTCCACTCTGCAGATAGACTCACTGCATTCTTTTATTCCCCGCTGTACCGTGAAAGAAGTAAAATTATGCTGGAGATGTCCATGTTAGAGTAATTAAGCTTGATTACAGATTTCCTTTTTAAAACTTTTCCCCAAAAAAAAAAGGTCTTAAATCAAAAAGCACATAATATGAACCTTGGCTACTGCTTGAAATTTTCATGGTTTGATAAAAAATGGTGCAGAGGGGCGGGGAGGGGGGGAAGCATTAAAAAAATAACCCCTGTTGGCAGTCTTCCACTGAGATTGTGGGGATTTTTTTAAGCTTCCTCTTGTAAGAAAATTTAAATAGTTACTGATTTGTGTGTTTTTCTTCTGTCATCAATTAGAGTGATACAGGCTGCTGCCAGATGGAAGGTAAACTGTCATCAGCCAGGTTTTGTATGTAAAGTTTCTCGAGAGCTGGCAGGGATATTGCCCTGGACACAAACCACATGGATATGGTGATGAAGCTTCAGTTACAGCAGGATATATTCACCGAAGGAGAACCTGTGGTGATCCTCCCCAGGAAAGAGGGGTGGTGTCTGTTAGAAAAATCCCCCTGACTGTAAAGAGGAGAAAAAGCAGAGAATAATAATGTCACATGGACAGGAACGAGTCAGAGCAGTGGACGGTATCCTGAGAAATACCAGAGGCCCCCACTTTATTCACTGCCTTCTCCCAGCTCTGGTGTGTTCCTGGGGTGCTGGGCAGCTGAACTGACCCTTCTTTGTGGCAGTGGAGCTCGAAGCGGGTTGGTTTTTGGGGCTGAAGCCAGTATTCCTGCCTTTAAAGTGAGCAGCCAGACAAGAATGCTGCTAACCGCTCCAAGTATCCTCTAGTGTATCAACAAACAGATGAATAGCCTTTCAGAGCTGCTGGGCTGACTCTGGCAGCAGCAGAAGCACGTTATCAGAACCCTGATGTTTGCAATTACGCCTCCTGAAAAATCTCAGGTATTTTTTAGCGATATCGTGGACCTTGTTCGGCTGGGGTTAAAGGAAGGTAACTTAGTTTTTTTGACTGCTGATTATAGAAGACCTTAAGCTTCCTTTTTTCTCGCTGCAGGGAAAAGTCTGTCTGGTCTCTTGACCTGTAGCTTACTTCCTTTGTTCTGTGCTAAACGCAGGCTTGCTAATTATCCTTAGTTGTTTCATTTGTTAATCAGCACCCGCAAGAAGAGCGGGTTCACATTTTTTTCCACTGTACCCCGTTCAACACACCAGAACTGTAGCTCTCGGGTAATCACTGCTAGAACTATCTGGTATTTAAACTATATTACTATCATAATTTCACTGTTTGACATAAAACCATATCCACATATTTGCACAAGGGTAATGCACACACTGTAATGCGCGTTTGACGAGCCAAGGTAAATTGGGTGTTACAGCAGGGAGTCGGAAGAAAAAGGGCACAGGGATTTACTCCTGGGTAAATAGAGCGTCTCTGCTGTGTGCTTTCTCCTGGCTGGGAGGAGACATTCATAACTGCCAAATAAATTCAGTAATCAATGGGAGAATTTAAATTGGGTTGCTGTAGGTGATATTCCAGAGCTACCGCAGGGAAAACGCAATAAATCTTCCAGACCTTATCTACTGGAGCAATTTACCGCAGGAGGAAATGTTTGGTGTCCTAAACAGGAGCTGGGGCGCAAGAATAACTCTGACGAGCCAGATATTGATGGGCTTAATCTTGTCTTGTCAGCGTGGCTAAATATTACTATCTTAAACTGAGTATTTGCAGCTCATTAAGTTGCAGAACAGGTATATTTGAATGGGTGAAAATGGAATGTTGCTCCTTGAGGGGCTTGCTGGGTTCTGATGGTATGGCCACTGTTAAGAAATCTGAGGCAGTACCTATGCAGTTGGTTTTTAGAAGCATTAATACTAAAAAATCTTTTAGAATACAACTAATACTGTTAATTGTTGTGATTCTGCCCCAGTACATATGCTGCAGGGATTTGATATGATGGATACAAGCGCAACCAATCTGCTTAGAATTAGTTGCTTGTAATTATGAGTTCCTGGGACTGGAAGGAGCTCTAAGGTTTCTGGAGCTTTCTCTTCTCCAGGCTGAACCTCCCCAACTCTCTCAGCCTGTCCCTACAGCAGAGGGGCTCCAGCCCTCCCAGCATCTCCGTGGCCTCCTCTGGCCCTACTCCAGCTGGTCCACATCCTTCTGATGTTGGTGGCCCCAGAGCCAGAGGCAGCGCTGCAGGGGGGTCTCCCCAGAGCAGAGCAGAAGAGCAGATTGTCCCCCCCCTCGCCCTGCTGGACACTCTGCTGGGAATGCAGCCCAGGATGCAGGGGGCTTTCTGGCCTGCCAGAGCACCTTGCTTACTCGTGTTGATCTTCTCATCCTCCAACACCCCCAAGTCCTTCTCCTCAGGGCTGCTCTCCAGTCATTCTCTACCCAGCCTGGATTTCTGCTTGGGTTTGTCCTGACCTAGGTGCAGGACCTTGCACTTGGCCTTGTTGAGGGTCATGAGGCTCACACAGGCCCACCTCTCCAGCTTATCCAGGTCCCTCTGGATGGCATCCCTTCCCTCCTGTGTGTTGACCGTTCCACATAGCTTTGGTGTCTTCAGTAAACTTGTTGAGGGTGCACTCAATCCCATTCTCTATGTTGCCTACAAAGATGTCTAACACCACTGGTACCAACACCACCCCCCCGAGGAGTGCCACTCATCACTGGTCTCCACCTGGACATTGAGCCATTGACAACAACTCTTTGAGTGCAACCATCCAGCCAATTCCTCATCCACTGGGTGGTTCATCCATCCAATCCGTGTCTCTCCAGTTAGGAGACAAGGGTGTCATGTGGGACAGCATCAAATGCTTTGCACAAGTCCAGGTAGATGACATCAGTTGCTCTTCCCTTCTCCGCCAACACTGCAACCCCTCTGTAGAAAGCCCTTGTCCTGCTTTCAGCTGGGATAGAGTTGATTTTCTTTCTAGTAGCTGCTGTGGTTTAGCTTTAGTGTGAGAATAATGCTGATAACACACGTTGTTTTACTTGTTGCTAAGTAATGTTTTATATTAGTCAAGGAAACTCTCAGCTTCCCGTAGGAGCTGAGAGGGAGCATAGACAGGACAAACTGGCCAGAGGAACTCAGTACCACAGACATCACGCTCAGTACACAGCTAGGGGTTGCCCGGGGGGGCAGGAATCCATGATCACTGCTGGGGACAGGCTGGGCAACCAACCCATCATCGGACGGTGAGGGCACCTCGTGATGTATCACTTCATTTTGTATATTCTTTTGTCATTATGATTGTTCTTTTTCTCTGCTGTTACTTTTCTATTAAACTGTTTTTATCTCAACCCACAAGTACTTTTTTTCCTCCTTTCCCCCTCCTTTTCTCCCTCTTCTCCCTTCCCTACTGGGGGAAGCGGGGCAGTGAGCAAGTGGCTCTGTGTCCCTAGTTGCTGTCTGGGGATAAACCGTGGCAGCCACTGAATTTCTCCAGGCACCTGGGGAAGAGATGAAATCCAGTTAGAAATGTTTGAAGTAAGGAGGTTGTAGAGTGGGTGTTGGCCTCTTCTCCCAAGGGAATAATGACAAGAGCAGAGGAAATGGTCTGAAGTTGTGACAGGGGAGGTTTAGACTGGACACTAGGAAGAATGACTTTCCTGCAAGAGTGGTCAGGCACTGGAGTGTCCAGGGAGGGGGTTGTGTCACCATCCCTGGAGGTATTTGATGTGGCACTTGAGGGCGTGCTCTGGCAGCTGAGATTGTAGGGAGTGGGTTGTGGTTCTGTGTATGGTTGGACTCGGTGATCTCAGACCTTTCCAACCGTAACAATCCAGTGATTCCCTGGGTGAGCAGATGTTGTCCGTCTTGGTTGCCGAAATACTCTTGTCCAGTTCTTTAACGTGCTCCTAATTATGCCTATCATGGTTTAAATCATCATCTTTAACTGTGTGTAAAGGTTACCATGCAAAACTTCCAGCAAAGGTTTAATAAAACTCATTTTTAAAAGTAATTTACTGACATCAGTGCTGTTTACTGAAAACAGACAAAAGTAAATTGGACTAAGTTTAAGACATAGAAGCAGCTTTTGAAAGATTCCTACTTGTGGAGCGCTGGGGGGGGTGTTAAATATTGATACATCTTTGTCTCTCTTCATTTTTCGGTAGAAAATGATGCACCCTGTTGCCAGCAGCAATGCAGCTTTCTGTGGGACCGGCAAGAGTTCTTGCCTCAACGAAGACGCGGTGAGATCCGCCGACCAGTTTGACTTGTACGCCACCCAGCAGAGCAAATACGCCCACGCGGTCGGCCACAAACCCATCGCCTGCCAGAGACAAGACGCGCTGAACGACTCGCACTTGCAGACCACGAGCGGCAGGAACATAGAGACAAAAGACGAACTCAAGAAAAAGAAAAACCTCAACCGCTCCGGGAAACGTGGAAGACCGTCGGGGACCACAAAATCAGCAGGGTACCGAACCAGCACAGGTCGACCCCTGGGGACCACCAAAGCAGCTGGATTTAAGACAAGTCCAGGCAGACCCTTGGGTACAACCAAAGCGGCGGGATACAAAGTCAGCCCAGGCAGACCTCCAGGTAGCATTAAAGCTCTCTCACGGCTTGCAAATCTAAGTTATACGTGTGGCAGTGCAGCTTTTCCCTACCCTATGGTGCATAACAGAGGAGTGCATGCTGCTGGGGAAACCAGTGGCAAAATGCAACAGCCTAATGAATGAAAGGAGGGAATTAGTAACTCCTTACTAATCTGCTTCACTCTCCACTTTGGCATGTTTCTTGCGTTTTGTTGTAGTGTTTGCCTGAGTTTCCTAGATTTTATTTTTATTCGGATGATGCCACAGCCTACGAGTGCAATTCAGTAGCTTAAAGCAGTGTGGAGAAGGCACTGGTTTAAAGGAGGTTTTTGTTGGGTTTTAACTCATAATTTATAAGCAAGTCTGAAGTGTTGCCTATGCCTTGGTGTCGATACTTGCAGAATGTCCGTGTCCCTAGTTTTACATTCACTTTCTGGTAAATCTACTTGTATGGCGATGCGTTAAAGAATTGAAATAAGGAGGACAGAATTAGCTGGCTGTTGGTTTGTGATGTGGCCTATCCCACAGTGAGGGACTTGGCCAGGTGAGTTATTGATAAAGAAAGCAGCACCCTACGTTTTCCGCTGCTGAAGGAGCTTCTACAGACCTCAAATAGTTTAAAAAAAAAAAGACAAAACAACAACAACAAAAAAACCCCAAAAACCCAACCTTTTTTCCTGAAGTGCTGATTTCAGTTGGGCTGTTGTTTCTGGAGTTGTAATAAGGCGGTTTTGACTAGTGCTCCAAAAATATTTTTGAAAATATGAAAGGAACCTGAGCATTTGTGCAGCGCGTTACAGCTTCACAGCGCCTTATTAACACAAGCTAATTTGCCTTTAGGTGATAGCTGTTCTTCTAGTTATGCTGTCACAGGATTCTGCTCTGCAATTTCAAAAATGCCTAATAGCACCTATACCAAACCGCAAATAATTCTTTGAAATTTGAAATATTTTATAAGAAATTAAGTACTGTTCGTTCTAGTTACACACTTGGTTAATATTAAACACTATGTTCTTAAATCTGTAAATAGCTATTTACACTGTTTTTTGCCTTTAAAAATCTGTGCTTAGGTGGCGACAGTTTAATAGCTTTTAAAGTATTAATCTATAATGTTTACAAATTAAACTTTTTAAATAGAGACTGTTGCCAAGTTTTCAGACTCAGTTTTGCCAGATATTCCTGGGAACACAGTTATTTCGTTGTTTGACACTTAGACTATATTTAAGTTATGGAAGCTTTTATATATCTACCAAAGGACACCGTTTTCATGATTTATAAAAGCAAACTGTATAGCTGATGCAAACAGGATGCAGTTTACTGCACTGCGAGACCCCAGATACAAAGTCATTCATCTATGCACGCCAGCTGAAAAAAAATGTTGTTGGTTAACTATAAATACCTTTCTTGACTCAAACTAAAACCTTCCCTCCTTCCCAAAGAAATGTCCCATTTTTCAACCGGGTGTGTTTAATCTTATTTTCTTTTTTTT
>VXBJ01007731.1:70457-85102 GCA_013400055.1 Nycticryphes semicollaris | reverse complement strand
AAGAAGAAAAAAAAAAAAAGAAGAAGAAAAAAAGAAAAAAAATTCCCCCAAAAAACCTCCTACCTCCAACATGGGGGCTCCGCTGGGTCCTAATGCCACACCTGGGCCGGCCCCTTCCTCCTCCTCCTCCTCTTCCTCCTCCTTCTCCCAAATCGCTGCTTGCTAGGAGGAAAAATAATAATAATTTAACAAAGAATGAAAAAAATACACGCTTATGAGTGCAATGGTTGTCAGGTCTAGATTGTGCTCTTTTGGGTTTTTTTTTGTTTGGTTGGTTTTTTCCCCAGCTGGATGAATTTTAAATTGATTGTAAAATCAAGGAGAGAGGAGGATTTTGTACAGCGCCGAGCACACCGGCATGGATTAAACTGGGGTTTGTGCTGCTGGAGGGTGAGAGGAAATGATCGTGTCTGGGAATTGCTCTACCACCTTGGATAAACCCCCAAAATTTAGGATCCCGGGATCCTAACCACCCCTCCAAACTCCAGCCTCAGCACCAGTGCTCCATCTGCCCTCTCTCCCCTCAGCAGCGAGGATGCTGCAACCCCGCAGCGCAGATTTAAAGATTTATCCCAGGATGGAGAGGGGAAAAAAAAGTGTATATCAAAAAATCCTCCCCAAATCCCCTTTTTCCTCACCCAGGGTGAGGATGCTGGAGATCTGCAGCCCCTGCAAGGCGGAGGGGCCAGCATTGCTGAACTGTGGGGCCCTCTTTCCCCCAGCTCGCTGGCGGCTTTCCGGAGGATACGGGATGCCGGCTACATCCCGGTGATGCTGGGGATGTTCCCAAAATATCTGGACCCTGGCGGTGACACTGAGCCAGGCACGGGTGGATAAAAACTCACAAATCTTAAGCATGTTCCAACCCAGCATTGGAGCAAACGGAGGGTGCTCGAGGGCTGGGAGGGAGAGAGAGAAGGTCTCCAGAGACAGCCAGCGGCGTGGATGGGGATGGGGATGAGCAATGGGGAGGAGATGGAGGAGATTTTTCAGCCGTGGGGCAGGATTGCACCCATTGCACCAACCCCACAAAAGCATTTCTGCAGCCTGGAGGGTCTGACTGCTCTTAAAAAAAACAAACAAGGAGAAAATCCCCTTTCAAGCTCCGAGGAGAAGGACAGCTGGGTGGGGATGTGTGTGTGTGTGTGTGTGAGGACACGTTAAGGTGCTCCCATCACCGAGCCTGGTTTTCCAGTCTGGAGGATGGACAAAACCATCCAAAAGGCTCCAAACCCATCTAAGAATTGCTCCCCCCAAGCTTTTGCCTGCCCCAAACTCCAGCATTGCCCTTGCCCCCAGCCCTGTTATTCTCTAGCTTAGGGCAGGAGCCGCCTGTTAATAATTAAATGAACTTTGCAAACCCCCCACCCCCCAATAATTAAATGGACTTTGCAAACCCCCTCCCCACCTCTCCCACCGCCGGGGTTAGGAACACCCTGAAAAAAACAGCCAAACAAACCACCCCGTGGTGGGGAGGGGGGTAAAACCAAGGTGCAAACGGGATCCCACACACCCGGGTGCCTTTTGTTGTTAAAATGGCCAAGCCCAGGCAAAAATCTCCGAGGGTTGTGCGTGTTTGTGTGTGTGTCTGTGTGTGTTTGGGGGCTTCTTTTTTTTTTAGGTTTTTTCTTTTTTAGGTTTTTTGTTCTTTTTTTTTTTTTGTAAGCTCAGGAAGCCTGGTTTAATAACTCAAGCCTTGGCTAGGGTTTCAGGAAACCTCTTACCTCTGCTTGTGCCTCATTTCCTGATCTAATCCCCAGCTCCCGGAGGGCAGAGAGGCACCGCTGGCGCTCGGGGGGAGCAATGTGGTTGGTGGGGGTGTTAACATTTTCCATGCAGGCTGGTTCCTGTCCCCCAAGAAGCACCCTTTGATCCTGAGGCAGCCAAATCACCCCCCCCTCCCCGGAAAACTCAGGCATCACTCCCCTGGATGGGCTCTTCCCCTCTCGGGATGCGGCATCTCCAGCTACCGGCTCTTCCTCCCTTGAAGGAGTAAGATTTTTTTTCAAGTCTTGGCAAGGACACCTGGTTGTTGGTTGGTTGTTTTTTGGGTTTTTTCCCCCCCCCCCAAGCAATGATTTCTTCTCAATTTCTAGGAAATTCCAGCTGGAAACAAGGCTTGGGGGTTATTTACCCAGCTTGTGCTGCTGGAATCCCAGCGGTGCCATCCCTGGCGTCACCCACGCTTTCGGGTATCGAGGAGAGAGTCTGCTGAGCCCAGATGGAGAATGAGGTGACCCTAAAAACCTCTATTGATCCCGATGCCACCCTGCCCCAAGCAGCCCCGTCCACGCCAGGCAGGACAAGCAAACGGTCAAGAAAATAGTGTTAATTTATTAGACAAGGCTCACGGTGGCAGCGCCGGAGGGGAACCGAGAGCCATACGTCATTCTCCCGACTGCGCTGACACCTCGATGGGCTGGAATGGAGTTAAAAAATAAAGAGATTTGGGTGGTTTTTTTTTTTCTTGTTTGTTGTTGTTGTTGCTTTTTTGTCTTTTTTTTTTTTTAATGCTATGAAGGTCCTGTCCAGAAGCAGAGATGCTCTGCAGGAGCATCACAAGCAGAGAGGGTGCCGGTGGCCGCTCCCCAGGGGGTTTGGGGACCAGAGCAGTGTCGGGGATGGGGTGGTTTGTAAACAGTTCCTACACATCTAGGGTGGCCGCGAGGGGTGGCAGAGGGGTTTGGTTTTTTCACAGTGAGCAGAAATACGAGGCTTAGGGGGGATGCTACCCTCGCCATGAGATGATCAGGGACCCTCTTCTTGGTGCTTTGGATCGGCCAAGGAGAGGACAAGGGAGGTTTGTGTCCCCCCCCCCGGGCCATGAAACAGTACTGGTGCTCAGCGTGGGGAAGATGGGTCTGAGGTCAGCACGGGGGAGGTCATGGAGGAAGAGCTGGACTGTTTCTCCTCTTCTTCTAGACCTTCTCCTCCAGTTTGCTTCTCCAGCATCTCCTCCTTTCGGCTGCGGGGCTGGCATGGGCGGATTCACAGCTACGATGCCGCGGGTCTCCCCGCAGTGAGGATGAGCCCTGCTGCCCGCAGCATCCTCTGATTTAACCAGGATAAATAAATAAAGGACAGTATTTAAGGGCTGGCAGGCAGGGGGAGAAGCCCGGTGTGTGCTATCTCACGGCGATGGACATCTTGGGTGTAGCGAAGAGTTGCTCGTTAAGGGGCGGCCAGGATGGCTGCTGCTGGCTCAGCTCCTTCTCCAGCCTCTTGAAAAGCTTCTTGGAGGCTTTCTTTTGGCGCAGCTTGCGGAGGCAGCTGAGCAAGCCGTGGTCCAGGGCGGTCTGCAGCAAAGATGGCGGGGTGTGGGGGGGGAAATGGGTTTTAAGGAGGCTGTGGACCCCAAGGAGAGGGTACATCTGATGCCAAGGTGGGACTTGCTCTCCCTGTGCCTACAGCTCCTGGAATAGGGGTTGTTTGGAGAGCCCCAAAACGCTGACAAATGTCCCCTGTGTGCCCAGTGCCCACCTTGGGCTGACCTACCTCCAGCACGAAGGCAGTAAGGAAGTTGAGGGCGGCCATCCCCAGCAGCAGCAGCTTGAAATTGAAGTCGTCGATGCTCTGTAGCTTCAGCAAGCTCTTGGGGAAACCCAGTGGGTAGAGTGTCATCCATATCATGAGGCCAAAAAGGAGGATGAGGACTACCAAGAAGAGCACTGAGGGGTGAGAAGGAAGAGGGTTGAGGAGGGGGGATGAAGGTTTGAGGTCTCTCTTCATCCACGTGGCCAGCACCATCCTCACCATTGGTGTAGAGTGGCTCCCGAAATGGATACCCCTTGGACATGGCGACGGCCAGGATGAGGTACTGGAAGCCTGTGACACAGAAGAGGACTGTGTTCTCGTAGTTGGGCAGGTTTTGGGGAGCTGTCACTGTGCTGTTCAGCGGCACGTACCTGAGCCAGGCAGGGGAGAAGAGAGGGGG
Organism: Nycticryphes semicollaris; assembly: GCA_013400055.1. Classification (NCBI taxonomy): domain Eukaryota; kingdom Metazoa; phylum Chordata; class Aves; order Charadriiformes; family Rostratulidae; genus Nycticryphes; species Nycticryphes semicollaris. The sequence goes on along the minus strand of VXBJ01007731.1, from coordinate 81,168 downwards.
TGAGACAACACGAGAGGCAGGGAGAGGGTCCAAATGTCAACCCCTTGTTCTCCATGAGCACACAGGAGCTCCAAGGTGGCTGGAAGCATCCTTGGCCAACACCAAGGATAAGCACCAGGGCTTCCTTGCCATCCTCTGGGCTGTTCCCATCACTAAACCCATGTGAACGTGGGTGCCTCACCAGCTCTGTGAGATGGTGATGAAGTAGCTGAGGACCTGCATGGTGATGAGCAGAGCTGTCTGGAGGAGCAGGCTGCCCAGCACCAGGATGCTGATCAAGGCCCCCTGGGGACGCTCCACTCCCAGCTCCTGGGCAGGACCAGTCCGACCCATCAGCACAGCCACGGTGGTGGTGATGATGAGGTCGAAAAAGAGGAACTGGAAATCGCTCAGGTTGGTGTTGATCTGAGAAGGAGAAACCATCCGTCTCTTAGCTGGGGGGTTAGGAAAGGGACAGGCTAAAACCCAGCGGGGACAAGGTGACCTAAAGGCATTTGGGCAACCCTTGACTCACCGTGTAGAGCAGGAGGACGGACACAAATTGCACCAGGCTGTACAGGGCCATGTACTTAAAGACACCGAAGGAGGTGACCAGTGAGCACCTGCCCTCCCTGCAGGGAGAAAGAAAGACTCACCCATCAGTCACAACACCCTTGTCCCCAAAGAGAGGACAGAAGCTCTCATGAAACACCCTCCCCTTGGTTTCTATCCCCTGCCCCAAGGCTCCCTGGCAGCTCACCGGATGACGGTGGGCACGCACTCGATGTTGGCCATGCGGGAGGTGAAGGGAGAGGCCACCGATGCCTCTGCCTCCGACAGCGAGATGCCCACGTCGGCCGCCTTCAGAGCCCCGCAGTCGTTAGCCCCGTCCCCACACATCCCCACACAGTAGCTGCAGTGAGAATCACAGAATGGTTTGGGTTGGAAGGGACCTTAAAGAACATCTAGTGCTACCCCTTGCCCTGGGTAGGGACAACTCCCACCACATCAGGTTGCTCCAAGTCCCCTCCAACCTGGCCTTGAACCCCTCCAGGGATGGGGCAGCCACAGCTTCTCGGGGCAACCTGGGCCAGGCTCTCACCACCCTCACACCAAACAAGTTCTTCCCCACATCTCAGCTCCATCTCCCCTCTTTCAGGGTCAAACCCTTCTCCCTTGTCCTATGTCTCCCCCTCCCCTCATCCAGAGTCCCTCCCCGTCTCTCCTGGAGTCCCTTTAGGGACTGGAAGGGGCTCTGAGATCTCCCCGGAGCCTTCTCTTCTCCAGGCTGAACCCCCCCAACTCTCTCAGCCTGTCCTCACAGCAGAGGGGCTCCAGCCCTCCCAGCATCTCCGTGACCTCCTCTGGACCCTCCACAACAGGTCCACATCCTTCTTGTACTGAGAAGGCATCTGCTATTTCCCGATGAGACAAGGGAAAAGCCTTGGGTCTCACTGTTGCACCCCCATATTTAGGATCCCCCCACATCTGGGAGAGGACAGGAAGCCATTTGGCAACTGCCAACCACCCTGGCACACAAGGGAAGTCTCCGGGCAGAGGACTAACCCCCATCCCTTGGGGCCTGAGGGGCTTACTTGAGCTCTTGCAGGCTGCCCACCAGCTGAGTCTTCTGCTCCGGGGACATGCGGGCGAACACGGTGGCTCGGATAAGGATCTGCAACGAAGGGAAAGGCTCCGTGTTCACGTGGCAGCACCCGCATCCCTGCTCGGTGGAGCAAGGGGGGGACCTTACAATGACAAACAACACCCCTCTGGGCTTTTTCATTTGGGGCTGCGAGGCTGTGGCATGAAATCCTGGTGGGGGAAACCCTGCTGTTGGATTCCCCGCCGTCGGACTCACCTTCGGCAGCAGGTCGGGAAAGTGCTCACAAACCACAGCGAAGGATTTGCCGTTCAGGGCGAAGTGGCAGGGCTGGGGCTGGAGGAGGCAGCCGTCCCGCTGGCACGGAGCCTGCCAAGGAAAACAGCTCCTTTTCCAGCAGCGGGGCTTCAGCTCACCCTCAACCCCCCGCCGAGCCCCTGGGCAACCCTCTGAACCAGCACCCTCAACCCGGGCAGAGCAGGAGGTGAAGCTGCTTCCCTTAAACCTCAATTTCAGGCATATAAAATGATGGTGTTTTGGATAAAAAGTTTGCGTGACCGAGCCCTTCAAACCAAGGCTGGAGCAGGATCTGACAAGGGTGTTTGGAGCATCAGTTCCAGCCTGACATGCTCCCAGGGAGAGAAAGGAGCAGGTCATCTTCTAGAGATTTAATAAGGGGCAGAATAGCACCCATAATTGTCTTTAAGACTAACGAGGCTGGGAAAAGAGATTCCCACAAGGTGTCTGGAAGTTTGGACTTTAGAAACATTCCCTACACCACCCCTCCTCCCCGAGCCCAAAGCGTTGCTGGGGGACTCACCTCCGGCTGCTCCTCGCCCTGGGAGTGCTCGGCCAGGATGAATTTGAGGGCGGCGGGTTTGTTGTGGCTGGGAGGGGAGGCGTTGACGAAGATGACCCGCTCCTTCGGCTCCACCATGCGGCAGCTCCTGGCCACGTTCACGGCCGTCAGCATGTTGTCCCCTGGCAGAGAGAGGCGGCGAGGGCTGAGTGACCACTGGTGGCGTTTGCTAGCCAGCGCTGGCAAGGTCTCGCAGGGCTGCGAGCCAAGAAGGGCGGCTCAAACCCATCGCACCTCCTTCTCCCCGGCCACCACAGCCACGCTGGGGCTCCCTTTGCTCCCCTCCAAGTTGTGGGGGAAAGCTTCAAAATCTCCTTTCTGCCCTTTCCCCAGAGAAAGGCAGCAGCTTCCAACCCTTGCCTTGATGTCCAAGACCTGAAGGTGACTCCTACGTCCCCGCATTAGCTGGGAAACCCGGGGTGCTCACAAGATATTGAGATTCATGTGATGAGCAGTGGGACAATGAGCAGTTTTGCTGTTCAAGCCGCCCACCCCAGGTCTGTGGGTTGATGCTGCATCCATGAAAAAGCCCCCTGCACCTCTCCAGACCCTGCCTGATGTGAGCCCACCCCCAGGAAGTGCCAATGAGCAGCGGGGGATGCACAAAAACAGGGTCCAGGAGTCCTCTCTGCACCACTCAGCCACCCCTTTCTGGTGGAGAAAACCTCCACGCCTTTGCAAAATGTCAATGGTGAGCCATGTCCCCTCTCTTCCCAAGCCCAGTGTCCCCATTCTCCTCCACAGGGCCACCTGTCACCATGACGGGGCGGATGTTGGCGTTCCTCAGGAGGCGAATCACAGGCGCTGACTCTGGCTTGAGGACGTTTTTCATGACGAGGAACCCCAGGAAGGTCAGGCTGCTCTCCAGGGAGTCCCTGGTGGGATACAACAAGCTGTTCAGCACCATCTCTGACACAAGGCAGATGGGTTCAATTGGGATAAAGAGCTGAAAATCCACCTGGGGGCGGTCACTTTAGTGTGGGTTAGGGTTTTAATTCCTTGCAGGCTGCAGGGCAGCAAAGCATCTCGTGAAATGCTCAGAGCAAACAAGATATAAATGGAGAAGGAAAGCTGTTGGCACCAACCTCGGGAGCTGCAGGGCTTCCTCGAAGGTGGACAAGGTGCTCAGGGCTTTGCAAGCCAGACCCAAGACCCGGAACCCATCCGTGGTGTAGTGTTGCAGCATCTGGGAGAAATCCAAGGGCACTGCCAGCCACGAGGGGAAAAGCAAGGTCAGAAATGTCCCCTGACAAACCCGGGCTCCACAGACCCAGCAAGGGGAGCCGGGGCTCCAGCTCCCAAAGGATCGAAGAGCTTTGGATGCTCATCCAGCCTCCAACCCCCCTTCCTTGTCTTCTGGTTTGTATTTTCTTCTCCCTTCCATGAGGCTGGAGCAAATCCAAAACCTTTTGCGTCTCTGGGATCTGCCCCGCAGCATCCCCGAGGATAATTTCCCCCTTGGGATGAGCCGAAGGGATGCAGAGAGATGATGGAGGAGCAGATGTTTTTCAGCCACCCCCCAACACGTACCAGTTTCCTTCCTGCAGAGGCTGGCCACCATCTCCGGGGCACCCTTGACGTAGCCATGGGCTGAGGCTTCTCCAGGCATCTTCACCAGGACACTCATCCTCTGCAAGGAGGAGGAGAACGGGAAACGCCGCAGAATCCCCAGGGGTGACTGGTGCTTCTGGGGAGGAGAAGGAGAGGGCGTCAGGGCCAGGCAGGAGCTTCTCAGGGAGGTAGAACCTTTCCATGGGCTTGTGAAGAACCACCACCCTCTGGGGGTGCAGACCTGATGACTTGAGGAACCCAAGTCACTCTGATCGCTTGGACCTACCCTGTCTCGTGGCTGTTCTTCCTCAGGAGGAGGTTTCATCACAGCCAAGACCTTCGTCCCAAACTGCTGGAAGGCAGGCAGCTCACCTTCCTCTTCCTCCATCATCTCCAAGCGCTGGAACCAAGGCAGATGCTGGGATGGCAAAGCCCTGCCTTACAAGCCCCAAGCCCCACGCACCCCCCGGATGGTTTTCAACACCCCTTCTCCCGGCAGAGCGAGATGTGGGACACCTCCCTCTTCATAGAAATGCCACCTTGCCCACTACTTGTCTCACCCAGCCGGTGGACTCCACCATCTTCAGGTCCACGGGGTCCCCGATGGGCTGAGCCCGCAGCAGCGAGACGGTGTGGCAGGCGGCCAGCGAGTAGAGCAAGGGACTGGCAGGCAGGCAACGGGGCTCATGGACAATGGGCATGAAGTGGTTGTCCTCCAGCGGGACCACCCCCCAGACATCCAGACCTTCCTCTGTCAGGGTTCCAGTCTGCGGGGAAGAGCGTGGTGGGTCCAAGATGGTGGCGTTGTCATCCCCCCACTCTCCAAGTTGGAAACCACCATCCCATGGTTGGTGAGGGACCAAGACTCACCTTGTCGAAGCAAACCAGGCGGATCTTCCCGCAGAGGTTGATCCTGGGGGGGCTGATGCAGAAGATGCCCTGTTTCTTCAGCCTGTTCTGGGCATAGATGGTGCCCACCGTCATGGCAGCTGGTAGAGCCGGGGGCACGATGACAGTGACCAGGTCCAGGGCACGGATGATGATTTGCCCCATGGGGACCTGGCAGGTGAGGAAGAAGAGGCGTGAGCACCCTGATGGCCCTCACTCATCTTCTGATGGTCCCAGTGCCAGCCTGACTATGGGGATTCACCAGCTCCAACAACCTTACCTGGTTTTTGACCAAGATGAGGATGCTGTAGATGGTGCCGATAAAAGCTGTACAGGAGGGAGAATGGGCTCAGTTACAAAGCAAAGCAGGCGAAGGGTGGGTTCAACCATTTCAAGAGGAGTTGGGCTGCCCCTGGCCATCCCTCCACACTCAGACGTACCCAGGACAGCGAGGAAGAGGACGAACTTCACAGCGTCCTTGTAGAACTTGAAGCTCACGGGTTTGGGGTAGAGGATGGAGCTGATGAGATCCCCTTTGGCCGTGCAAAACCCTGCAGGAGCCGGGCAGAAGGTAAGCACCTACAAAGTCACCACCCTGAAGGAGGTGGTTTAATCCTGGGTTTTCCCTCAATCCATCACCTGTGCGGGTCACCACGGCCAGGACTTCTCTGCCCACGTACGACTTGGCTTGGATGACCTGTGTCCCACAGAACAGTGTGTGCCGCCGGTGCTCCTCGGGGGAGTAGAGGGTGCCAGCTGCCTGGCTGCCAGCCGGGAGAGGGGTTTTCATCACCGGCACACTCTCCCCTGCGGTGAGGAACGCCACGGAGGGAGGTTTGTCACCCTGGAGGGGGTCAGGATCCCAACCAGCCTGGGTGGGAAGGGGCTGGGAGTAGGGTGAGTGAGGTACAAAGCTCGTTCTCTCCCCAAAATCCACCATGGGGCAGTGCAGACATGTAGCCCGCAGGGTGCTGGGGCTCTCACCCGTCAGCATGCTCTCATTGACCATGCACTCGCCCGTCAGCAGCGCCGCGTCGCAGGGGACCAGCATCCCATCAGCGGGGAGGCTGATGCAGTCGCCAGGCACCAGGTCGGCCGAGCTCACCACCATCTCCTCTGGAAAAGAGCAAGGCCATGCTCAGGGACATCATCATCCCGGTATTGTCCCCAGGCAAGTTGTCATCCAGCATCATCCCAGCATCGTCCCCAAGCATGTCATCCCAGCATCAGCCCCAGGAACATCGTCCCAGTATTGTTCCCAGGCATGTTGTCATCCTGGCATTGTCCCCAGGAACGTCACAGAATGGTTGGAGTTGGAAGGGACCTTAAAGAACATCTAGTGCCACCCCTTGCCCTGGGTAGGGACAACTCCCACCACATCAGGTTGCTCCAAGTCCCCTCCAACCTGGCCTTGAACCCCTCCAGGGATGGGGCAGCCACAGCTTCTCGGGGCAACCTGGGCCAGGCTCTCACCATCCTCACACCAAACAAGTTCTTCCACACATCTTAGCTCCATCTCCTCTCTTTCAGGGTCAAACCCTTCCCCCTTGTCCTATGGCTCCCCCTCCCTGATCCAGAGTCTCTTCCCAGCTCTCCTGAAGTCCCTTTGGGACTGGAAGGGGCTCTGAGATCTCCCCGGAGCCTTCTCTTCTCCAGGCTGAACCCCCGCAACTCTCTCAGCTCCCCCAGCATCAAGTTCCAACCTCTCTGCCACAGGCAGGGCCACCTCCCACTAGGTCATCATCCCGGCATCATCCCCAGGAACATCATCTTGGTGTTGTCCCCAGGCACTCACCTCCGTTGGGCCGATGGACTCGGACACCGACCGACATCTTGGCCATGTTTTGCAGCGTGGAGGTTTGCTGTGAGGGAGGGAGCAGTCAGAGCACACCAGAGAACAGTTCCAAAAGCACAGGAAAGCAACCCTAAAAGGGGTCTGGAAGGCTCGGGACCATGAAAAAAGGACAAGGAAACCTGCCCCATGGTTGGGAGTATGGGTTGTCCTCAGCCAGCTGGGCTCAGAGGGAGTTGAGCTTCACCACAGAGGTCAAACAGCATCAGAAAAGGGGGCTGTTCTGCTACAGTTGCTTGTCCCAAATAAGCCCACCACCAACCTTCCTCGTCTCGTAGAGGGACAGCCCTAAGGAGATGGTGGAGATGAGGAAGATGCAGGCGGCGTAGTAGTAATAGGCGTCACAGACCCACAGCACAATGCTGAACACTTGGAAGATGTAGAAAGGATTGAGCACCTGGAAGAGAACAAGGAGAGAAAGCAGGTTTTTTGGAGGGAAGAGCTTCCTCCAGCCCATTGCGAGACCTCCAGGCTCCTTGAGGAACAACTTCTTATGCAGAGGAGAAGATGGCCCTTTCCTGAGGCTGGGGAGGAAATTAGTTGACTCCTCGCAAACCCTCTGTCCTCCCTGGCTCTGCTTCTGGTGGGTGTTCCTGAGGATGCTCAGCCACCTCCACAGCTCCCTGGGGATGCTCCTGGCTGAGCCAGGAGGCAGGAAAGGGTTCCCTCTGCAGCTGCTTCAGCTCTGCCTTCTCTCCTCTCTGCCCCAAAGCTGCTTCTCCTAAAGTTCTTTCTCCTTCCTGGGAGAGGGACACAGAGCAGGGGAAGGACCTGCCCTGGGGACGACTCGGCCTTTTGAAGCACGGCCCGTAGGTGCACACCTCCTCCACCAACAGCCGCGCGTAGGACTTGACAGGCACCTCGATGAGGTTGGGTCCATAGATCTTCCTTCTGGAAATGGGGAGAGAAAAAGCAAGAGGGAAGAAAACGCACACCAGGGAAAAGCTGTATTTCCAACCCAAGGGACCGTCACACTGCCCAGATCTCCATGGGAGCCTGGTTATGTGGAGAAGCCAAGCCAGGGCAATCCAGCACCACCCAGAAATCCTCTGGTCTGAGGTCTGGGTGTAAGAAAAACCCAGGCTCCAGGATTTTCTGGCCTCTGGAAAAGGCTCATCCATACTCCCCGGGTGTCCTGGGAAGCTGGAAGATCCCTACCTGGTGTTGTGGTCTTGCTGGTGGAGCCCAGCCTGGGAGAGGTGGAGATCTGCGCAGGTCCAGCCTTCATCCAAGACACTGGTGAGCCCGAGGGGAAAGAAAAACAGAGAAACAGAGTCAAAACCAGCAGGAGCCTGGCCTGGCAGAACAAATACCACGTCCAAGTCCTTGGTGACACACACAAAAGAACCCCTTTGGAAAAGGGAGAGCATCTTGTTCCTCAGCATCCGCTGCAGCTCGTGGGAGCCAAGGAGTGGGAACAAAAGGGACACGGGGCAAGTGGGGACCATCCAACATGGGGCAGCTGCCAAACCAGTTTCTTCTTCCCACAAAGATGGGCAACATCAACAGCTTTGGGGGAGGGGGGGTGGTTAGGGTGAGGGGAAGCAGAACAGCTTTCCCCAACCCCGGGGATGGTCTCCAAAGGCTTTGGAGTGCAGGGAAAAGCTCCAGCTGGGGTTATGCAACATCCAGCCGGGTCAGGATCGTTTTGTGGGGTGGGAGGGTGGAAGGATGGACTGAGGGGCCAAGGGAGAGCAGTGGAGAGATGCAGAGAGGTTCACCATGGCAGGGACAGGGGACAGAAATACCTGACTTTGCAGTAGGCCTGCCGCCGCTCTATCCAGACGTAGCGCATGCCCTCGAAGAGGTAGTACCGCAAGACGTTCCTCTGAGGAGAGTGGGAAGGAAAATAAATGAGGTGTTAGTGGGACAGGAGGGCAGGTCACGGGAAGGGAGAGGATTTAGGGGGCGGAAGCAGGAAGGGCCGTTAGGGTTACCTCTTCCTTCTCATGGAGGCGGATGGTGTCCCGGCTCTCCTCCTCGTCCGCCACGCCGATGGCGATGCTGGTCCTCCGGTCCTCCAGCCGGGCCCCGGGGTGATGCTCCAGGCTGCTTGGGGTGGAAAACCCAGGGTCAGCCCCTCCCCAGCCACCCGTGTTGCTACGAACGCCCCTTTACCCTGAAGCCCACGGGAGCCCTGGCATCGTGGTGGGGACAGGAGCCCCCGGCATCCCTGTGGGGACAAGAGCCCCAGCATCACAGCAGGGGGACAGGAGCTCTGGCATCGTGGTGGGGATGGGAGCCCCAGCATCACCATGGGGACAGGAGCCCCCACATCATGGTAGGGACAGGAGCCCCAGCATTGCAGTGGGGACGGAAGCCATGGCATCACTATGGGGGGACAGGAGTCCCAGCATCATCAGGGGAGGACGGGACCCCAGCATCCCCATGTGGATGGGAGTTCTGACATCACAGCAGGAACAGGAGCCCTGGCATAGTGGTGGAGATGGGAGCGCCAGCATGGTGGCAGGGGGACAGGAGCCCTGGCACTGTGGTGGGGACAGGATCCTGGCTCACCTTCCCTCTCCCAGAGCCTCTGTCCGCACGCGGGTGGTGAAGCACTGGCCGAAGCGATCCTGAAACACAGGCAGAAGGAAATGGGGAGCGTGTTCCCCACTGCTCCTTCAAATGGGGACAGTGTCACAGACAAGGGGGGCCCCCAACCACTCATCCCAGACGATGGCTGGTGTTTCAGGGACTATAAAGAGAAATGCAAAGCCAGGCTGGCTGCTACGGAAGGGGAAAGTGCGAAATTATTCCATGAACAATAATTATTTTCAACTGGAAGAGGGGAGATGGAGCTGAGAAGTGGGGAAGAACTTCTTTAGTGTGAGGGTGGTGAGAGCCTGGCCCATGTTGCCCAGAGAAGCTGTGGCTGCCCCATCCCTGGAGGGGTTCAAGGCCAGGCTGGAGGGGGCTTGGAGCAACCTGGGTTGGTGGAAGGTGTCCCTGCCCAGGCGACAGGGACAAGATGTCCCTTCCAACCCAAACCATTCCATGATTCTATGAATAATTTGGCTCTGGGGTAGTGCACTGCTTGACAAAAGGATCAAACGCAGATAAGGAGGGGAGGGTGACAAGCAGCAAGGAACATACCTAGAGCCCTCCTGGGGAACCCAATCCCAGCAGAGCCCGATCCCAGACCCCCAGGACCCCTCTGGGGACTTACTCTGATGATGACCCAGTCGGCCTGGCCAAGGGCGCAGGGCTGGCACTTCGCCTGCACTTCCAGGTTCGGCTTCCAGTGGAAGAGGAGGAGAAGCAGCCCCGCCGTCAGCACGGAGCACGCGTGGCACAGGGCCACCCGCCACGTCTTGGTCTGGTAGCCCGTGACCTCCTGGAAGAAAGGAGATCACCTTTCCGGGGATGTTTATTCACAAAATCAACTGAAATGAAGATTATCAAGGGTCTAAATCCTCAACTGATAAAACCCCTAGGGCTCCTGGAGGGATTTAACACCAGGCAGGTAATGACTGAGTAGCTTTGGGGCTGAAAAGCTGCTGTTTGGGGCTGGTGTGGTAGATAATACATGGATTTATGTGCCAACCCTTCCCGAGCATCCCTTTCCTCCCCGTGGCGAAGCCCTCGGACCTACCATGCGGGATTTATCGGTGTCTGGTTGCAGCGTCCCGTACCCTGGCCGCTGCCTCCCCAGCAGCCGGCTGCTGTCTGCAAAGTCAAAAAAAAGGGGGAAAAATACAATAAGGGGAGCTGATCCGAGAGCTTTTTTAAGAGACTGGCTCCCGGCTGCAGTGACGGCATCCCTGGATCGGTCCCAGGAGGTGGTTGAACTCGGTGTCCCCTCTGCCACCCACCCTGGCTGCTGGAGGAGCTGCTCGGGGCCACCTCGGTGATGCCAGGGCTGGGGAATGGGGGGGGACACACGCTGTGGGCGGGGGGGGACGCTGTGGGCATGGGGCACCCCAGCACTGCCCCGTCACCCTCCTGCGGCACGTGACGGTCACAGGAAAGACGCCAA
>VXBJ01007731.1:39680-69591 GCA_013400055.1 Nycticryphes semicollaris | reverse complement strand
GGGAGGGGGGGGGGGGCGGGGAAAGTAGTGAAACAATCCCAAAATAACCCGATTTGCTTTCTGTGCCTCCCTGAGCAAGAGACAAGAAGCACAGCCCACCTCTCCCCACCTCTACTCCCTTAATAACAAAATTATGGTGATTTCTCTCGACCTGATAAGTGTGTGTGTGTGTGTGGGGGGAGTTAAGGGGGAGAAGTGGCCAGCGAGCAGGGACTCAAAGAGACTATTGCACAACCCTGTCCCCATGAGGTTTTTGGGTTTTTTTTCTCACCTCCCGCTCCCGTCCCCGTCTGCTCCCCCCAAAAGCCGGAGAAGGGCTCCCTCTGTCCCTCAGCTTCACCCCACCGGTGGGGAGGGGGGGGGCTGCAGCCCTCATCGCCGCCGACGTGTCCGGGAAGCATCCGGTGAAGCTGCGCTACCGGTTGGAATCGGCCACACCTCATTGGGCAAACACAGTGTGGGGGCAACTGGCCCTCCCTCCTCCGGTTGGCGAAGCAAGGAAGGGTTTGGTTTTAATCCCCCCCTCCCCACTCCCCGGGAAGAGCTTTGCTTCTCTCTCTGCTGCTAAAAGGAGGGGTTGGGGTGCATGACAACACCCCCGAGGTGGCTGCACACTCAGAGTGGGCTCGTGATGCACTGGCCCAGGTTGCCAAGGGGAGAGGGCGGCCCTGATTCCCCACCAACACCAGGTTTGTGCTGTCAAAACGCTGCTTGAGGTCCTGTGAGCCCTGTCTCGCACCTTCCAGAAAACCACCAACGCCAGCCCCTGCCCTGAGGTTTTGCCCCAAAATGCAGCCTTCCCCCCCCTGCAGCACACACCCCCCAAAAGCAGACACAGGCTGGTCTCAGAGACCTTCTCCACAAGCTCCTTTTGCAGCCACAGCTCTTCTACAAGCACCTTTCCCAAAGCAAACAATCCCCAAGCGGACTTTTAGATGTCTCTCTGCTCTCGTGGTCCATGCTGGATGCTCAGGGGTTCCCAAGCAGTGTCCCTGATCTGTCCATCTCCCATCTGTCCATCCATCCATCTTCCTCCATCCACCTGTTCTCTGTCCATCCTCCTCCATCTGTCCGTTCTCCATCCCTCCATCTGTCCCCCTCCATCTGTTCTCTTCCATCCCTCCATCCGTCTGTTCTCCACCCATCCATCTATCCATCCACCCATCCATCCTCCTTCCATCCTCCATCAATCTGTCCTCCATCCATCCATATGTGCGGGCTAGAGGTTGCAGTCAAGAAGAGGAAGGTCCACCCCGGGAGGTTACTGCAGCCAGCAAGGTCTTGGCTGATTGGATGGAGCTGGCAAGGTCAACCTGGGCCCTTGGAGATGGGGAAATGGAAAATCAGGATGAGACAAAAGTGAGGAGGGAGGGATAAGGAACGGAAAATGGTGTTTAGGTCATGTAGGGTAAGACTCAACCCCAGAGGATCTTGCAGAGCAGCCTTCAGACTCTGGTTGGGGATGGGAGATGTCACGGTTGGCTGCGCGCCCAGCCCCAGCAAGGGGTTGGGATGAGGTGGTGTGGGTTCTCCTGCCCTTTCCCCAGAGCCAACATCCACTCGTCTGCGGGAGCCAAGCGGAGAGGAACGCGTTGCCCTGCCCTCCACGCAGCCGGAGCAAACGGGTCTGACCAGGAGCTCCGGTCCTACCCAGTCCTGGCAGCATCCCCCAGGAAAACACCCCTTGGCTGGAAGAAACAAAAGGACCAGATGGGCTCCATACAAGGTGGGGAGGAGGAAGGTGGGGATTCAGGCTCTGCCATCATCGGGAACCCTGGAAAAATCACTCTCATGCATCAGACCCTTGAGATGGGTGAGAAAATAAAGATGAGGAAACCCTCCCAGCAGCACTGTCCATCTCAGTCTGGTTTTGGTTTGGCTTTGTAGGGAAGGGTTGTCCACAGGGAGGAAGTCAGCAGCTTTGCTACGTGCTGACGACAGCGGCTGAGGCAACGGCGGTCAAAAACCCTTCCGGCCAAGGCGGGTTTCTCCCCCACCCCAGGGGGGACAGGCATCGCCCCGACCTCTCCCCAGCCCCAGTTTTGCAAGACCTCACCGTCGCCAAAACTTCTTGCCAGGCTGGGGAATGTGCCTGGTGGATTCAGAGAGCATCCTCGCTTGGACAACCACAAGCTGGGGGGGGGGCCCAGAAAATTTAGACCCCAAACCCATGCTTTTTTCCTCAAATTCTGGTTAAATATGGGGCTCCCACCCTCCTTCATCCACTGTCCTCGTTCTGGTACGCTGAGCCAGGATTAGAGCATCCCAAGCCAGCTCCCAGGCTGGCAGCATTAAACCCGGGAACCCTTAAATTAAGAGGGAGGGGGAGTAGGGGGGAAAGGGGTGAGATTTAACCCCCGAGTAATGCTACGTGGCCAATTTGGTGCAAAAGACAGGGGAAAGGGGTCTGTGAGCGGGGTCAAGGACGATGTGGCAGGGACTGTGGCTTCAGGGAGCAGCCTCACTGGGGCAACCACCAGCCAGGGTGGGCAAAAACCAGTGGTTTAGAGCCCAAATTCACATATTTCCCCCCCCGCCTCCCCCCAGTTTTGATTAAATAAGGGGCTCCTACATCTCTTTGGGAGAGAGGGTCTGTGCTCCTCACAGCCCATTGTCCCCGTTCTGATGGGTCGAGCCAGGATGAGAGCATCCTGTGCCAGCACCCAGGCTGGCAGCATGACACCCGGGCACCCTGAAATTAAACACTTCAGAGGAAAAAAGGGGGTTAGGTTTAACCCCCTCTCCCCCCCGAAGTGCTGGTATGCTGCCAATTTGGGGACCGAGGGGCTGCGAGCGGGGTCAGGGACCACGGTGGCAAGGGCCCACGGCCATGGCACAGCCAAGCAAGCCCCATGGAGCACCCAAAGAGCCTTCCAAGGGGTGGCCAGGGGCCACCGTGCTGTCACACTCCTCTCTTTCCTGCCACAAGGCTCCTCCTCTCTCTTCCCGGCATCATCACTTTTGAGAAACTCCTCCGCGCCCGACTGGGGCAAATTCAAAAGGAAACAGGCAAAGGTGGCACAGGCTGCCCTTCCGTATGGCCTGGGCAGGAGAAACCCTGAGGGAGTAAGGGATCGCAAAGCACCTCGTCTGCTTTTCCTCCCAGCACCAGGCTGACCCCCAAAACTGGGTTTTTCAGCCCTTTTCCCTTCCTTCCCAGCTTCGGCCCCGCGAAGGCTCTTTGGGCTGTAAAGCCGCGCCATGGGCAGCGATGCCAGCTCAAAGGGTCACAGAATCACAGAATCTCAGGGGTTGGAAGGGACCCTGAAAGACCCTCCAGTCCAACCCCCACCCAGAGCAGGGTCACCCAGAGCAGACCCCACAGGAACATCTCCAGGTGGGGTTTGAATGTCTCCAGAGAGGGAGACTCCACCACCTCTCTGGGCAGACTCTGCCAGGGCTCTGCCACCCTCACACCAAAGAAGTTCCTCCTCAGGTCGAGATGGAACTTCCCATCTTCCAGTTGGTGCCCGTTCCCTCTTGCCCTGTCACTGGGCACCACTGGAAAAAGCCTGGCCCCATCCTCCCGACACCCACCCTTTCAGTATTTCTAGGTGTTGATCAGATCCCCCCTCAGCCTTCTCTTCTCCAGACTCAACACACCCAAGTCCCTCAGCCTTTCCTCACCAGAGAGATGCTCCAGGACCCTCAGCATCTCTGTGGTCCTTGCTGTCCCCTCTCCAGCACTTCCCTGTCCTTCTGGAACTGGGGAGCCCAGAACTGGTCCCAGTGCTCCAGATGGGGCCTCCCCAGGGCAGAGCAGAGGGGGAGCCACCTGCTGCTCACACTCTTCCTGACACCCCCCAGAAGACCCCACTGGCCTTCTTGGCCACCAGGGCCCATTGCTGGCTCATGGCCATCCTGATGTCCCTCAGGATTCCCAGGTCTTGTTCCTCAGAGCTGCTCTCCAGCAGGTCACCCCCCACCCTGTCCTGGTGCAGGAGGTTCTTCCTCCCCAGGGGCAGGACCCGACACTTGCTCTGGTTGAACCTCATCAGGGTGAACTTCACCAGGAGTTGCTCCAAGCCCCCTCCAACCTGGCCTTGAACCCCTCCAGGGACGGGGCAACCACAGCTTCTCTGGGCAACCTGGGCCAGGGGGGACAGGACGGGTCCGGGTGAAACACTCAGGACTCTGTTGTCACAATGGGATGCAGAAATAAACTGTTTCCGACTAAAGGCCGGGACACCCCACCCCTTCCCCCCCCCGTTATCCGTGGTCTCCCAGAGATGGCTCCAGCCCCCGCAGCACCCGGGGTGGGCCGTGGGACACCAACTGCCACCCCCCAGATGGGTGGCACCAGGGAGGGGGCAGCATCTGGCTCTGCAGCGTCCCCATTACTGCCTTCTGCAAACCCAGCAGAGGGAAGGGGAAAACAGTGCAAAATCCAGCAAAATCAGGCAAATTTGTCCTGGGCACCCTGCAAAACCGTGGGGCCAAGCATGAGGTGACACCCTCCTGCGTGGGCCAGGCACGGTGTGACCTCCAGGGGACACGAAAAACGTGACCTCCCACTGGGGGCCACGCACAATCCTGCTTCCCCCCCTTCCCGCCTCGCCCCGTGGGCTCTCCAGGGGACACCCATAATGTCACCCCTCCCTCGTGCGACGCGCAGGACACAACCATGGGGCCACGCATGATGTGACACCCCCATCCCCCGCGTGGATCGTGCACGATGCAACCCCCACGGGCCACGCAAAATACCACCCGCGCCACGGGTCGTGCACGATGCGACCCCCGGGGGACACGCGTGATACGCTCCTTCCCTTCCCCCCCCCCGCCGCTGACTTTGCACGATGCAGCCCCCCCGGGGACCACGCAACACGCGGCCATGGGNCGCCTCTTTCCCCCCCACCCCAACCGTGGGCCCCCTGACCTGAGCTCATGGCGAGCGGCCACGCGTGGGCCGGAGCCCCGCGGGCAGCCGGTGGGGCGGCGCGCGGCGGAAGGGCGGCGCGCAGGGGACGATGGGACTTGTAGTTCTTCACCGTCCCCGCCCCAAGCTAGGACACAGGAGGGTGCTGCTGCCGCCTGCCCCCCGCCCGACAAAAAGGGGTCTGCACCCCCAAAATTTTAAGGAAATATGCCAGGTTCTGCCCCCAAAAAGGGCTTTACACTCTCAAAATTTTAAGGCAACGGTGCCAGGTTCTGCCCCCAAAAAGGGGTCTGCACCCCCAAAGCTTGAAAGGAAATGCACACAGTTTTGCCCCCATAAAGGGTCTCTGCCCCCCCGGAAGGAAGGAAACCCAGTGGGCTGTGCTCCAAAAAATGAGTTTGCACCCCCAATTTTTCTAAGAAAATACTCCAGGTTTTGCCCCAAAACAGGCTTTTGCACCCCCAAAACCTGCGAGGAGAGACACTGGGATCTGCCCCTGAGAAGGGCTTTGCACCCCCACAACATGTAAGGCAAGGTACCGGGTTCTGCCCACAAAAAAACACCTTTGCACCCCCAAAACTTGCAAGGTAAGATACAGGGCTCTGCCCCCCACATCCCCACTTGCACTCACACCTCTCCACCCCCCCTGAACTCACAGTAGGGGGCATATTGAGGCTAATAACGAGGTGCAGACCCCAATACCCCTCTGGCACAGACCTCTCAGGCCACTCAATTATCCCAAGTGCTACTAACCTTGGCCAAAAAAAGTAAAAAATGCTCCCAAGCCATCCTTGCACATGGGAGTTCGGGTTTTTCCCAGGAAAGGAGATTAAAAAAACCCCAATTCTTTGGATGGGCCTCAGGTAGAGCCCGTGCTTCCTCCCCAAAACCAACTGTGTAGCCCGTTTTGTTAATCACAGGATAAAAACCTCAGCCAGTTCTGTCCGACTCCTCCCAGCACTGATGCCTCTAGATAAAACAAGGCAAAANGGGGGGGGAGCCAACAATCCAGCCCCTGGATTTTCAGGGGGGAGCTCACCCAAAGACACAGAAAAGAGGGGCAATTACACACCTGAGTTTTAAGCGTAAAAATCTCTGACCTACAGCAGCCTGTCCCACAGCAGTCCTGGGAATCAAGGTGATCAGTTCTGGAAATGAAAATTAAGACAGCAACATCAGCTTGGCTTCCCGAGACAGACGCCAGGTTCCTTCACTGCAGGAGACAGAAATGGGTGGAAAAACCACAAACCCAGTCAATTTTGTGGGTAAGGCTTTCCCGAGACAGAAATGGGTGGAAAAACCACAAACCCAGTCAATTCTGGGGGTAAGGCTTTCCCGAGACAGAAATGGGTGGAAAAACCACAAACCCAGTCAATTCTGGGGGTAAGGCTTTCCTGAGCTGGGCACAGCTTTTTATGCCACCTCAGTCTTCGTTTGCTGCACCCTGGTTATCACACGATGTCCCGAAGGAGCTTAATGGTATTTTTAGAAGTTTTTACTACATATAGACCAAATAAATAGACAAATAAATAAATAAATAAATATCAAATGGCAAAACAGAAAGCGCTTCCTGCCTCTCCATCCCTCTCAGGCTGCAAATGGGCCCGTTCAAGGAATGGCCTGCCACCAACACCACACGTTGGTGAGATGTGGAGGTAAAAAAACCCACTTGTGGCAGAGCAGAGAGACCAGTTCGACCCTTGTTCTGAGAAACCTCATCTAACTTAGGACTTGGAATAAAAATAAGCCAGCCCAGCAGTAGCACCGCCACCGGGATTTCGCCACACCAAGTCCTCACTTCACTCCTCACCGAGGAAGCCCAGAGATTTCGGAACAGGGAGAGATTCCTCCAACACTCCCCTTTCCCAACCACTACTGTTTTCTTGCCAGTTGCCACGGGGCTCGCTACTCCCAAGTTTCTTCCCACACATGAGTTCACTTTAGAGACGTGGGATCAAGGTCACTCCAGGAATTCTTTCTCCCTTCCTCTCCGCTCACTTTCAAATCCTCAATCCCACAGCAGAGCCCCAGAGGTGACCCCAGCTCCTCACACACTCAAAACCACGCAGATTTGGGGTTCTACCACAGTGGCAGAGGCATCGATCCAGGATTATTAAAAAAGTAACAACTCTTATTTGTTCTTTACAGTATTTATTGTACATGCAAACCTATGGGAGAAACGCCAAACCCCCTGCTGGAACCTTCTCTTCTTAAATCAGCTGTGAATTACTTTCAGGAAAAAAACCCACTCTTCCAGTGAGGGAGCAGCATCACGCAGCGGTCGCCTTCTCTTTGTAAGTCGCCATCATCTTTTTGATCTCAGCGATTGCTTTGCCGGGGTTCAAACCCTAAAAAGAAGAAGTTTTAGTCAGCTCTTCTGGAAATCAGCATGTCAGAGCTGTAAACTCACAAATATGCTGCTACTCATAAAAATAGCTGGCAAAGAACACCCTTTTTTCTTTCCCCCCCCCTAAAAGCCTAATATTTCAAATGTTGTGAGGTTACAGGATACAGAGGGACGGATCTGAAGAGCATTTTGGTATAATATATGGGATAATCACCCTGGGTTAAGGTGTTGCTGAGGCAGGTTTGCTGGGCTCCAGCCTCAATCGACAAGGGAACAGAGCCACGGCGCTGGGAGCTCAACCTCCTCTACCAGCAGCACTTCCCCAGTGGCTGGGAAGAAAAACCTCCATTTGACTGTGGAGGACTGGTTTTCATCAGCAACGTGAGGATCAAAGAGAAGAATGAGAGGCTGAGGGGCAGGAAGTTTTACTAAAGCTCAATCAGAACCAAATTCAACAACTTTTTCTGGGTGTCATTAAATAAAGCTCAAATAGGACCAAATTCAACCTTTTTTCTGGAGGCAGGAAACTGCTCTACCACAGCTCCATATTGACAGTACAGGAGATTTTGTCTGAAATAAAAAAAGCTGTGTACTGGAGGACACCAGGTCACAAGATGGAAATGCCCCTCACACAAAAGCCAGCTAAGCTTTCCAAGGATTAAGTTTTTTCGACAATATACACACATCACGTTGCAAAAGCCCTTAAATCCTGCAGCACGACTCCCAAACCAAGCATGTCTAATCTCCAAACGAGGGGGGAGGATGAGGACTGCCCTGTGGGATCCTGATTTACAGCTGCAGCATCACGAGACGGAGCTTTAAGAGGAAATTCCCCCAGCGCCCAGGCTCGCCACGTGCTTTCAGGGCCGATAGAGACAACGGCCAGGATTAGAGCATGCGAGTGGCAACGTGTTATTAACCATAAAGGTGTCTCAAACTCGAGAGACCAAGCCTCAGTGTGCTATTTCCCTACGTTCCTACGTACAGCCAGCTCTTCAAGTTGAACCTTTTCACCTCCAGCTGAACTACGGTTGACATCACATCACGAGTCAGCTCTCTATACAAAGAGGGAATTATCTGTAGTCAGTGAATCACTTCAGTAAAATAAAACCACAAAACTTCAGCATGAGGCACTCCTGACCAACACCTGTCAGCCCCAGATCTTCAGAAGCTCGTTTTCCCCTCACATCCACAATCCACTCAAACATTCACCTTCACCTTACTTCACAGCTCGAGAAGAATTTCTCCAGCAAAGGTTGGGCAGAAAACAACACAGCTGGCAGGAAAGCAAAACCTGATCATCCACCCCAACAACAGGTCACTGTGAGATGAGGAAGAGGCACGCTCCTGATTTGGGAAAGCTTGTTTGGTTCTCAAAAGAAGTACCAGAGAGAACAGACCGCCTGGGAAATACCCTGAGAGGATGTCAGCCTAAAGCACATCCTCAAAAAATAAACCTTCTAGTCTTAGAATCAGAGAATGGTTTAGGTTGGAAGGGACCGTACAGACCATCCAGTTCCAACCCCCTGCCCTGGGCAGGGACACCTCCCACCAGACCAGGTTGCTCCAAGCCCCCTCCAACCTGGCCTTGAACCCCTCCAGGGATGGGGCAGCCACAGCTTCTCTGGGCAACCTGGGCCACGCTCTCACCACCCTCACAGCAGGGAATTTTTCTGAGATCTCATCTCAATCTCCCCTCCTTCAATTGAAAACCATTCCCACTTGTCCTCTGGCTCCCCTCCCTGATCAACAGTCCCCCTCCCAGCTTTCCTGGAGCCCCTTTAGGGACTGGAAGGAGCTCAAAGTTCTCCCCCAGTCTTCTAGAATCCGTAGTTTTCTCCACTACCCAAGAGGCACAATATGTCACAGAGAGCTGCTACCGTTGGGAGTTTAAGGTTTAAGTATATTTTTCACAAGGCTGATGCCACTGATAGGACTATGCAGGACACATTTCCCCATGCCATGGCCCTCACACCACCAGTACCCTACTGTCACCTTCCTAAACCCTGGCACCAGGTTCCCCAAGTCCCAGCCCTGCTCAGGAGGAAGAGTTCATCATGTTCCTGTGATGTGTAACACCAACTTTGTCACCTCCTCTTGTACAATCACTATCACAACCATGACTGCTGGTAACTCACCATGTTTCAAAAGGCTGAATGAGCCAAGGCAAGTTTGAGAACAAAAGCCTAAGTATTATTTTCCTCTCGTTTTCAATGCTGGGAAACACACCAGTAACCCCTGGAGGGACAAACGCAGGACGTGCACGTACCTTCGGGCAAGTCCTTGTGCAATTCATGATGGTGTGACAACGGTAGAGAGAGAACGGGTCTTGAAGCTGTGCCAGGCGTTCTTCTGTGTAGTCATCCCTGGAGTCAATCATCCAGCGATAGGCCTGAAAACCAGCCGCATGTGACACACCAAACGCTTCCTCCAGGTGTTGTCATCAGTGTGAGATGTTAAAACCAACACCTAACTCAGGAATTTTGGTCCAGCACCTGGACTACATTAACACCATCCCACTCGCAAACTGGTTTTAGGTGGGGAGTCCCTTGTCATTCTCAAGTGACAAAGGGGACCGGTCCTTACCTGCATCAGGACGGCGGGACCCAGGTACTTGTCCCCGTTCCACCAGTAACTGGGGCAGCTGGTGCTGCAGCAGGCGCAGAGGATGCACTCGTAGAGTCCGTCCTGCACAGGGGGGTGAGAAACCACAGTCAAACTACTTCAGAAACCCACAACAAAGCCTTTTTTGTTTTTGTTTTTTTTTTTGAAGAGGGGGATTTACACGAGTGTCTCCCTTGTCACCTTCCCCTCTAGTGACTTGTGACAACAGAACAGCTCTGAAAACCTCACACTGAGGAAGTACTGCCAGAAGAACGCCATCCCTACCCACCTAAAACAAGACAGCTGCAATCCTCTCAACTCAACCACTACAATAAACTAGGCTTTTTGCTGGCAAAAATGGAGAAAGGGCATTAAACTGAAGAAAAACATGGAAATTGCTTGATGATGCTGCTGCCTTCTTTCCTTCCAGCCTGTCCCAGTATGTGGCTGAGGAGAGGAAGAGATACGTAACCAATTAACAAGTCCAGGCCGCGTTAGAGAAAAGAAGGAAGAACAAAGTCTGCCCAACAGTCTGAGAAGAAACCCGGGAGACTTCAATGTGTGCTTTAAGGGGATCCCCAAGCACTTGCAGAATGGGAGTGGTGTGAGTTTTTTAGCCTTTTCATAATTTTTAGAGAGACAAGGGCATTTTTATTTCAGGCACTGAAGAAAACAAAGGTAGACCTACAAGGGAAGCGACACTGGGCAGAAGACAGAGGAGCAGAGGGTCTCCCAAGCCTCCTTGTAGCTCAATCAATGCCCCAGGCTGACAGACCAAGTCCAACCTGGCTTAATTTATGTATCTGAAAGATGTTTTAGGACAAAGGTCTCATTAAATTTAGTTTAGAAAGATACCCGATGCCAGAACTCTCGTGAGCTTGTAACAAGTCTACTCATTGGTCTTTTGGGAGGACTTGCCAAAGCTGGGTCAGTCAGAGTTACCTTCTCACTCTAAATTAATCTTATTTCTAATCGTTAACACTTCAAATGACTAATGATCTGAAGAAAAAAGGTGGGAGCTTTTCAGCTGACGCTGCACCCAAGTTTCTCCCGCATACAGGCTGTTCTCAAAGCAATGAGATAAAAAAAGCAAGTTTTTTAGTTGTGAGAAAGATTTAGGCATCTCTTGCAGTCACTTTCAAGCTCTTTTATTTCAACTTCAATGAAGAAGTGCTTTCAAGGATGCTGCCGGAGGAAAACCATGGGAAGGGTTTAGTCCTTACACATGGGTGAGAGAACATTACGAAGCGGTGCAGGAGAAGGAGCTATGGCCCTTGGAGAGGGATCCTTTCAGACTAAAACCCTGCAGTTTTTAAGGTGTCGCACTCGCACGGTGCTGCCGACACCTCGGGCTCGTGACCGGCCTCTTCGTATGAAGTTAACTTTCAAAGATCACTGCAGAGAATTAGGCTGCTGCTCACAGGATTTCACTGAAATCCCTTGAAACAGCCTTTCTCTTTGCATTCACCTCTCTCTTACCACTTGCCAAAATCCAGGCTGCCCACCCAACTTTGCGCCCCCTCAGTGACAGCAACGCCCCACACCCGAGCACCGGCCGGGCTTTGATGGGTGAAATGAGTGATGGATCCATCCATCCAGGTCAGAGGCAAAAGAAATCACCAATTTAATGATACTGCAGCAGCCAAGGAAATGCAGGAGGACTTACCTGCGCTATAACCTTTCAGCAGTTATTATCTCCCAGCTGCTCAAATGGTTCTTCACCCTTCTGCTTTATGCAGAAACTTTGGATTAACACACCACGTGCCCAGAACTCCCCCCCCAACCAAAAATACCACACTGCTCAAAGACAGAAACCCAAAGACTTGCGCTGATACATCACACTCATGTCTCCACATCCAAAAAAAAAGAGTTTAGCCTTCTCGTTTTTAGGGTGAGCACGTTGCTCAGCACGACAGGCAGCGCTGAGCCCGACAGCCTGCACGCCAGCGTAAACTGCAGCCCCTTACCTCCACCAGAATATCACAAGCCTGTAACCTTCAAGATGTTTTTAGAAACACACGTCGTAGTTTCACAGCGCAGCCAGCGAGATCAGCGTCCCCATCGCAACCGCATTTCATCAGCAAACGTTAGCCCTAGCAGTGCAGGCGTGCTGTGACATTGCCTGGCCTGGGCTGAGCGATGTTGGACTAAGTTTTCTTCTAATGCTGGGGAAAACTGCACTTTTAAAACACTCTAGTGTCTGAATTTGTGAAAATCTTTTACTTTACAGCCAGCTAGGCTATGTGGGACTCAAGGTCTTGGTGCTTTCGAGCTCACCAGGTGTGGGGATGAGGAAGGCCTGGGCACTCAACCCAGGCTGCCAACAGGGTTGTTTCATACCATGAACGGTACATTCAATATAAATTAGAAAGTTTTCTGTGTGGTTTCTCTCTCCCGTGATGGCTGGGATCCTGAGAACTCCCTGCCCGGTGCCAGAGCCCTTCCCTTCCTCCTGAAGCTGCAGCGCTCACAGGGTCCCACACTGGCTGTCCCTGTGGTGAGTTCAGAGCTTCCTGCTGATATCTGGCTGAGTATAATTCTTGTATACCTTGTATCAGTATCAGGATTAATACTACTTCTTTAGTATTAAGTATTTAGTCTTATCCTATTACATCTATTTGTATCTCAGTCCTCATGTTTCCTTGCTTTCCCTGACTTCCTCTTCCTGGGTGGGGATGGTCATCGTGTGAGAGAATAATTGTCTAAAGGACAATAAATCGTTATGGGTTTTCCCCCAACCACAACGTTGCATTTCAGGGAGCAGATTCCAACCCACGTCGGGTTTTGCACCCAACAGATTTGTCATCACAGGAACTAGAATCTACTGCGTGTTAACGTTTAACCCTGGTCTTATCTGGAAGGGGATTCCAATGGTAGAAAAGAAGCAATAACCAGTTTCTGACGGTCTTCTATGGACTGCAGGTACTGCTCCTTGCCCTGTTTTGACTCGTCCTTCTTCTTCAGGTAAGGCTCGATGGATTTGTACTGTGCGTAGAAGTTACTCAAGTCCTAAGAGTCAAAAGGCAAAGAGGTCACATTCAGCCAGCTGAATGGATGCATGAAAGACTGAACATTTGCTACTACTCCAACAGAAAGCTGCATTTTGTACCTCAACCAGTCACATTCCTCCAAATGAGGACAGATTTAGTCACTGCTGTGAAGCTCAGACCCACCCAAGCCAGAAAACACCAGTAGGAGGAACACGTGAATTGTGAGACCCGATCTTGGCACCTCACGATGTTATTTCTTCCATCCAACCTGAACCCCATGCTGCCCTGAACGGTGTCACCCTTGATCACGAGGTGACAGAGACAGATACTCACCGGAACAAGGTCCTTCACCACGTACATGTGGGGGAGAGGGTAGATTTTAGTGATCTTGTTGAGGTCAGGGTCAATTCTTTTGATGCAGGCCAGGGTGTTCCCACCAGCAATGTTCATAGCACAGGAACCGCAGATGCCTGAGCAGGTGAAAAAGAACAAAGTATTAGATATTTACCCTCTTATCCTACTTGAGGAAGATCCTCTTGGCCCCAAACATGCCCTTGGGTCGTCTTCAAGAAAGTCTGTACGTGACAAGGAAAATGCCAGAAGTTGCCATTGGGCCAAACACATTGCTATTTTAAATAAAGAACAAACACAGGAGTCACTTTTCATTAAAGCTTAAACACATTCTCGGTGTTGGAACTTTCTTCCACAGGCAGAAGAGGCTTGAACACTTCATCCCTTTTGCATCATTCATTAATTTCTACGTGCTCCTTAGGGTGGGGGAACCATTCAGCTTGGTTCCCAAGTTTGAAGCACAAGCTCGTACTGATGCCAAGCAGCTAAAGCTACGATTATAACGTGGGAACCAGGCACAGCTCCCATCTATCAGCCCTACAGTGACAGTCAAAAGCACCCCTGAAGGTCAGGAACATAAAACAAAGTCTCTAAGACAGAAGCTTCTCTCTGTGCCTTCTGCAGCAGGGCAGAGCGGTGCCATGAACGACATTCATTAACTCCCAACGGTGAGAGGACAGACCCTCTCCAGAACAAACAGCATATAAATAGCTTAACAAATGGATTAAATGACACCACTAATGATCTCCCAGTAATAAAAGGATCAGATGTAGCCCAGGAAAGGCCAAGGTTTACAAGAAAAACCACGGCAGAACTGTCACAGATACTGCTCAGGTCAGGAGCTCGGGTGTCCAATTCAGACCGATGCCTAAAACATCACATTAGAGAGAAGACAAATAAATGTCGAAAGGGCAGAACTCTTAATTTCAGAGGATTTGACACATATCAATTGCTATGAGTCAGAGAAATGCCACCGCTCCTCATGCTGATGACCCAGTCCACCTCAGTGCCTGATGCGCCGTCCTTCCCCTCGCTGCCGGATAAAGGCTGGCACTAGAACAAGGTTATTCCTCCCACTCAAGGTATTTCCAGTATTTTCCAAGCAACTGGAGAGGGAACCAGGACTGGAGACACAGGCCCACAAGCATGCAATAGGAATGCATGATCAGGGCTTTTTTTTTTCCCCTGTGTGTGGCAGAAAAGGGGTGAGATTGAACCAGCCCAGCTTGAAAAATCTGTCTTCTGGTTCTCAAAAGAAAAGTATTCAAGCCAATTAATTCCAGCTGCTTGGGAAGAGTGTTGGGTTATCTAAACATCAGACACTGGGAACAACCACACTGTACGAAATTCCTCCACCTGCTATGCAGATTCTACAGGAAATGGCTGCATTAAAGCGTGCTTTTCATTTAAATCCAAGTCAAAACATCTTTAGGCATCAATTGCACCTGAAATTCTCATCCTTGTGAACCCACCTAATTAAATCAAAAGTCAGGCCATAAAGGCATCCTCCCTTTCTGCATTTCCACAACTATCATTTTAAGCTCAGCACCCCAACATTACCCACGAATTAGGATATTCATTTATTTATTTTACAGGGAAAGTCACCCAGACAGGTAAGTTTTAATGCAGTTAAACACAGGCTGATCTGCACCTGCACGAGAACCAGCTGGCTGCTCTTGACACGTCAAACCACCAGATGGCTTTTTCCTCAATCCATCATTCCCCTTAGTCAAAGGGCCAAAAAAAAAAAAAAAAAAAACCCAAAACACATTCCTGAAGCTATTCCTAGAAGTCCTAAGTACTCTCTCAGTTACACCCTTTCTTATTTCCACGGCAGCACTAGATAAAGCAGCCCCTACATTTCATTCCCATTCATCTGCCCCCTCAGCGTTGTAATCTCTCTCTCGGCAGATTTCTTTATGCAGTCTGTCACTGGAGGGCAGCAAGATGAACAAGATTAGGAGAGAAACAGGAAGGACTGGGGCTGTTTAAGCATATTGCTCATAGCTCAACGTTGTGCTATTACGCCCTGTGAATATGAGCTTTAACTTTACTACTTGATTCATTGAGGTGTTTCACAGGCTGGAAGAGGAGAGCGGCAAGCAGCTGGCTACCGTGAAGTCTTCTCGTGGTTACACGTACACTGGCAGCCACAAACAAGGACAATCTCCAGTTTATCAGGCTGGAAAACCCTTCTTACCTTCCCTACACGATCTGCGGAAGGTCAGAGTGGAGTCCAGCTCATTTTTGATCTTGATCAGAGCATCCAGCACCATAGGCCCACATCTAGAACAGAAAACAAAGTCAGTGAACACTTATAATTCCCGCCCCTCCAGCCTCAGTGCTTCAGCTCTGACACCCAAACTGAGCAGCACCTACAGGGATTTTGATCAACTTCAATTAAAAAGACACTTTTTTTTTTCACCTGTTCCAGGCAACAAGATAGAAATCCCTTGATCAGCAGCACAACCCAACCGCCTCAGCACACCCCAGGGGATGTGGGGGAGAGAAACCCTTTATTTCGTTGATTCCCTGAAAATTTGGCTCAGCTGGAGAGGGCTCAGAAAGCACAACTGAAAACAGAGCACCTTGTACTCTCTCCTTTTGTGTCAGGTTTTAACAAGTCTGCCTGTCCTCATTAGTCACAAGAGGCAGTGCTGCACACAAAACCAAACAGTCTTGGACAACTTATGTAATCTTATGTAGAGCAGACAAGGCAACACCCAGAAATTATTAACTGGTGCAAGTTACACAAAAATTTTAGTTCTTGAGTCGTGCCTTTCTTAAGTAGGGAGCTGCATGGCTTCATATCTGAAGCTTTCAGAAAGGGCTGGAGGTGAATTTCTCTGGCAAGAGCGCAGCAGCAGCTGGAGCTCAGGGAAATCAAGGCACACATGAAGGTTTCTGCACCAGAGGGAAGTCTGCATCCCTTCAAAGCATCATGGAAAAGAGCTTTCTTGGTGATAGATGCACCAAAGTGCTACTAGAAGCAATTAAGCGTTAAGAAAACTGTACGAGTCAATAAAGTTTCCATCTTGTCTCCCAGATACACGTAAAAGTTTCCTTCGGGAACATGCCCCCAAAATTTACCATACAAATAAAACTTATTAGAGCCACAAACTCATTCAAGTCTTCAACACAACTCAGGGACACGGATAAAACCTCACAGAAGTCACAAAACAACACAACTGTTTTACTGCTGACACCTATTGAGACACTGGCATTCGAGATCCAGTTTTATCGGCCACACTTAGCATGGGCAGGTGAGAGAGGGGAAAATAATCCCTCCTGATTTGCTTTATCAGGAAATAACACTGATCTCTCTCTCGTGCTGAGGACAAGATGCTTTGTAACACAGCTGAGGCACCATCTTCCTGAGGCACTCCAAGATTTTAACAGTCCCCAAAGCTTAATGAGGCTACTGACACCTTCAGCTGTCGGCTCAAGTGCTCCTCCAACCACCCTCCGTTATCACTTGTCAGGCAGCCTGGCAGCAAAGCTTTTCCCTAATGGGACAATACTCACTTATTCAAATCCACTTCATAAGTCTGCATGCGGGGCTTGTCCCCAGGCTTATCGGGATCCCATCTGTAGATGGCAAACTTCTTGAGACGGGGCGCTGCCGCCACCGCTGTCTGTGCTTCCCGACACATCTGTATTCAAACAAGAGGAAAACAGCCCTTAGGTCCCTTTGCGTGGCTTTTAGTTGAGCAACAAAATGATTTGAGGCTATGTGTTTGGGGTGAGAGCTGCTTTGCATTTGGACATTTGCAGTGGTTTTGGAAAATCCTCCTGAGGATTTGCTGGAGCAGCACATCTGGGCCCAGAAAACCACCTCTGTCCTGGGGCTTCCTCCTCAAGGCAGAGGAGATAATCCTAAAACTAAAGGGCAACCACCAGGTGCTCCTGCGGTGCCTGCAAACACTCCTCCCTCCACAGCCCTGAAGATTCTCCTTACCCCAAAACTGCCCTCAGAACCTCCCAGTCACACTTTTACTCTTCCCACCATTCCCCCAGGAGTTTCTTCCCCTTCCAGGCTACCCACCCCTACTCACTTCTTTCCAAATTGCCCCACATCCCTATTCTTCCTGTTCCCACTGACATGCATCACCACATCTCTTCCTGACTCCTTTCTGGATCTCCTGCATCTCCCCAGTCTCTTGTTCTACCTCCCCCTAAACCCATCCCAGACACTTCCCCCTTGCACATTCGCTTGCCCCCCAAAACTCACTTCCCCTTCTTTTACCCACTCTGAACTCTCTTTCCATCCTGTACTGCACCCTGGACAGCCTCCTACCCCCCAGGCCCCTCTGCATGCCTCCCAGCACTCTCCACACCCTCTCTTGCCTCCAGCTCCCTCTCAGTCCCCTCCATACCCTCTCCTGCCCCCAGGTCCTCTCACTCCTCTCCACGCCCTCTCCTGCCCCCAGGTCCCTCTCACTCCTCTCCACGCCCTCTCCTGCCCCCAGGTCCCTCTCANNNGTTCTGCTCCACACCCTCTCCTACCTCCACGTCCTTCTCAGTTCTCCACACCCTCTCCTGGCCCCCAAATCCCTCCTAGAACTCTCTTCACCATCCTCCTGCCCCTCAGCTCCTTCTCAGGACCCTTTGCATACTTTCCCTGTCCCCCAGCTCCCTCCCAGGCCTCTTTGCATCAACCCCCTGCCCCCCAGCTCCTTCCCAGGACCCTTCGCACGCTCTGCCTGCCACCCAGCTCCCATTCTTCATGCCCACCCCAAACCTCACACATCCCCTGCCACCCACCAGATCCACCAGATCTCCCACCTCAGCCCTCCTCACTCCCCCTCTCCCCCGGAAGCCCTCAGCTCCTCTCCTCGCCTCCCGCTTTCCCCAAGGGTCCCCCCACCCGGCTGCCAGGCGCAGGGCAGCCCCAGGCCCCTCACCGGCCGCGGCCCGGCCCGCAGGAGCCGGGCGGGGACGCTGCGCCTCAAGGAGACTCCCACCACGGCGGCCGCCATCTTGGCGTTGCGCAGTTCCGACCCCGCTTCCGCCCCGGAAGCGGAAGTGACCCTCCACGAAGCCATAGAGCGCAGCTGTAAGGGGAGAAAGGGGTGGGGTTTTGTCGGCAGCCATCTTGGATGTGGCAGATGGGGCGGGGGTCTCGGTGGAGGCGCCATCTTGAGTGTGGTGCGCCCTGTGGCAGAAGGCGGGATAGTGGGGCCAGGACGCCTGGATCCCCACTGTTTGGGGAGGCGGGAGACCAGTGCGCCCTATTTTTATTTCCCAGCCAACTTCTTTCTACAAGGAAGGTGCCCAGGCCCTCCTGCCCACCCCAACACCAGGCAGGGCAAAAAGGCAGGCACCAAGTGCTGACATGGCATGTGTCCCCGTGCTCTCACACTTATTGCCCCATGTTATTTAATTTCCCACCTCATTCCTCACAGCAAATTTATTAATGAACTGAATCACAAGCAACACACACCGAAAAAGCCGCCAGGGGGCAAGGGTGGAGGCGGAAGAAAGCCCCGCTATGGCGTTACATGCCACCATTTGAAGGTGAAGGGCCGCCGCTGGACGTTGGTGCCGCAGCGGACCTCGCCGAGCCGGCTGTGGTAGGAGGCCACATCCTCGAGGAAGCGGCAGCGGAGACCTAGTGGCTCCAGGAGGCAGCGGGTCTGCTCCTCCAGGCAGCATTTACCCCCCACCATGGGGCCGAAGGGTTTGGGGATGCCCAGGTCCTTGGCTAGGACGATCATGGTGACCTGTGGGGTGACACAAGGGAAGCCCAGTGGCGTCAGGACTGATGAAGCTGAAGGAATGACACCGGCCACCGTCTTCCATCAGCCTCACCCCACAATGGGGCATCGACGCCACTTTTTGCAGCCGCTTTCTCCCAGGCCTCCAAATCCAGCATCACTTACCCCTTTTTTATCATTAAAATGCACCCCATGCCTTGCAATTTCACTGCTTTGAAAGGTTTTCGTCTCAAAACTATGTCGTTTAACCCAACCGCAAGCAACATGAAGCTACGAAGTTGTGGTAGACCTGGGCTTATCTGAGCCTGGTTGGACATATTTTCTTTTCCTGGGTAAATATTGTGCTTTTTGGGGACAACTTTCAGCAGTAAATATTGTGCTCTTTGGGGACAATTTTGAGGACTCATCCTGGCCGAATAAGCTGTTTTTTGGGGAAGACACGAGGAGCAGGGACCCCTCTCACCATGTTGGGGAAGTATGGCACAGCTTTGCCCTGCTTATCAAGCTTGAAGAGGGCTGGCAGGTCGATGATGTCCTCCTCCATCAAGCCCAGCTCCTTCTTGAGGATGTCCCTGTTCCAGTCAACGCAGCGCTTGGAGGGGACAGAGAAGAGCAGGTCAAGAAGGGGACAGAGTTGGGCACAGTCCCCAGAACCATCTCAGGCAGGGAGGTAGCACCTCCCCTTAGCGGTTTAGCACCGCCCCAGGGCAGTTATTGCAAGAAATATAAATTATTGACAGAAATATCAGTTATTACCTGGACATACTGGTTCTGCTGCACCAGGATGTCATTGGAAAGGACCTTGTTAATTGTGACCCGTTTTGTGCCTGCTCCCAAGTACCCTGCAAATGCAAACCCCTGTCAAAACGAAGCATCGCTGGTAGGAGTCCAGTTTAAAACAGGGTACAGAGATGGGGAAAAAAAACCCAAATCCCCATTTTCTGAGCTTGGGGTTAAGGCTGCCAGGTGTCCCAATTCTTACTTTATTGGGAAACTAGGTGGGAGGAAAAGCTTTGTCTATTGGAAAGAGCACTGGAAAGGTCCCATCATCCATCCTCCTGCCCACAGGCATTGTTAGCTCCTAAATTTCTCCACTCAGCTCCATAAAACCAGAGCTACCAGCTTCATCCCTTGTTTGGGGACAGCTGGATGGGCAAGTGGCAGTGACCCAAGGGACCTGTGGAGGTGTAGAGATCTTCCCCCAACCCCATCATGGACAGATGGTGTTAAAAACCACAGTTAAAGAGTGCATAAACTGGCAGACAAAATATCATCGCTGCAGGGAGGGAAGAGGCAAGTGAGAAAAATACAGTGCTAATTCAGGGTGACACGAGAGCCCCCTCAGTTGTCCCCAGTCCATGCTGGAGCTCTGCTGGCCTTTACAGAAATGCCCCATCCCACCAAAGAAGCATCCCCTCCATGCAGAGGGCTTTATCCCTCCCAGCCCACTCGCTTTCCTGAAATAGGGCCTGAGGAGGCTGGGTATGGTGGGCAGGCATCCCGTTTGCCAGTCATGAAGGACAACCAGGGTGGGAAAAGGTCCCCATGTCCCCCTGATCCCTGCACGTCGGTCAAGCGCTGCCGCCCTCGTGCCGGCTGCTCTGCAAGGGTGGCTCCGGCTGTCTGAGCTGACATCAAAGCTTGGCTGAAGCATGCCTGCCGTCCCCTTGCCTTTGAACATGGTGGCTTCACCTTGACCTTCCTTCTGCTTCTTCCGAAAGAGCTTGTAGCATGCCGCAGGGCTGGCCATCAGCATCCGAAATCGCTGGGGCAAGACAGGAGGGAGGAGCGGTCATCGAAAATGCTTCATCTGAAGCCTTGAGGGGCTTATTTTTGCAAGGAGCCTGACCTGAAACTCTTAAAATCAGGCATTTTGGGTGTTATTTAGTGCCTTTTTAAAATAGAGTGCATACACCTGAATGAGGTGAGATGCAGTGATTTACGCTGTTGGCAAATACCCACCGAACCATCCCCGGGGGCTTAAACTGCTGTGGGGATGGGGAAGGAAACTGCAGCCTTGGCTGCTCCTGGGGCAGGATGGTCCAATCCTGCCCACCCCAGGTAGGGTATTTAAACCCCTGAGAGGGGATTCACTGGAGGGCTGGCAGGGCTGAGATGGTGAGTGAGCTGTGAGGCTGCTGCTGGGTTAGTATATATCTTTCTAGGGGGGGTGTTTGGTGGCATTGCAATGTAGCGGGGGGGAGAATGGAGCAAGTGGATAATACGGATCTGGATTCCTCAGGAGAGGCCAAAAATTGCTATCAAGTTAATCCCATGGGAATTTTGAATTTGTAGGATCTGAGCCCAAACTGTGACAGCCTTGACTTGCTTCCCACCAGCAGAAATGGTGTGTGCTTGGTGGAACACTGGGGGTTTGTTTGCTTCGGTCTTGATGGGGGCTTAGCACAGCTCTGGAGAGCCTAAAAGTGCTGCCTGGAGGGGTTTTTGGGGTGTGTGTGCACAAATACTCCTCTTCTGAACCATCCAGGCCAAGGTATGATTTACCCAGGGAGGGAAAAATCTTATATTAGAAGCAGTAAAAACCATATTAGAAAAAGGAGGAAGGTTCTGAAAACATCTGGGAGATGCTGAGCACCTCTGATCCTTGGCCAGTTCATGTGAATTTTAGGGTTTATATTTCTTGGACTACCTTTGCAGGCATCTTTTTTATTTCCTTCTCTCTGTGTTGATTATTAGCTCAGCAAATCCCCCCCTTTTTTTTTGTGTTCAGAGCCCTCATCTTGGGGACAAGGGTGAGAACCTGAGCAAATACTGGTTGAAACCGTCCAACAAGACAAAATAAGCTTGCTTTGGGGTTTTCCTTAGAAGTGCCCCAGTGGGATGAGCTGCTCAGAAGAGAACCCACAGGGTGGCACAGTGGGGTTTGGGGGGTACCTTTGTGTCGGAGGTGGGCACAAAAGCGACGAACTCGTTGACGTGGCCCACGGCCAGCCAGTCGGAGTAGAGCTCCACGGGAGCCTGCACTTGCTGGGCGTAGAGGAAATCCCGCACCATCCGGGTCATTCTCCTTCCTGCAGACCTGGAGGGGGGGTGTGTGTGTGAAATACCCCCGGGGAGAGGTTATAAAGGAAATAAATATTTACACATTGATATGTACATACACATAGATTGCTATCAAGGTGGGGAAAAGGAAGGAGGGTGCAAATGTGAAGGCAGAGATTGGGCACACCCACTCCACAGGGTACCAAGTTTGCAGCTTGGTCAAGGAATGGCTAATTAAGGTTCTTAATGTGAGGTTTTTTGGTGATATTTAAGGGCAATCATAATTTCTTTGCTTCCAAACCCATGGATTTCCCATCTCTTACGTAGGGAAGCTGCTGCCGATGAGGATTCTCCCCAGGGGATACTCCTTCCCTGCCACGGTCACGGGTGGGCTGACCTCCAGGTTGCCGAAGGAATCGAGACTGGTGGTGGCTTTAAAGAGGGGTTCTTTGCTCACGTAGCCAAAGTCTGGGCCCTGGGGAAGGGAAAATCACTGTAGGCTCTGCCCAAAGTCTCCCCGGCCTCCATACCTTTGCTTTTCTCCCTCCTGCTGGGCTCAGAGCAGCTCCGATGGGTAAAAATATCAAGAGTGAAGTCTCTCCATGGGTGGGAAGAGGCTAATGGAAAAGCAAGAGGATAAAAGTCTCTGGGGCATTGGGCTCAGTAATAAATGGAGAGTGCCAGGGGTAGAGCCGGGGCGTTGAGCTGGTGAGAGATCTCCTCTGCTATCCTGCAGCCAATGTTTAAGTGTCCACATTAAGCTAATTAGGTGCTGGAGGAGGCCCGAAGCTGAGTTCCTGGATGGCTGTCGTGGAGCAAGAGGAACTTCAACCCTTGAGGGTAAATCCACCCTGGGCATAAGAGCCACCCAAAGGGCTGTACTTCACTTAAATCCTATTTAAGCCCTGATTTTCAGGACTTAATATATCTGGGATTTAAGGCGTTGTGCATGCAGGGGTAATTAACCCTTGGCTGGATGTGCCAGGGTCAAATGCCCAAGGGAGAGATTGCAAAGCTAAAAATTGGGCAAAAAATGGCAGTGGTGGGACAAAAGTCCTGCCTTGAACCTGTCCTTGCTACCCAGTTCAAGTCACCGTGGGTTTGGAGCTCATGGTAGTCCCTGGGATGGGATCAGGTATCGGTTGCACTTGTTAGTGTTGGGTTTCCTTAGGGGTAAACCAAATATACGAGTCGGTAAAAATGAGCAGGGAGACCTGAGGGCACATGGCTTCCATCCCAAATTTTATTTTAAAAATTTTTTTTGTTTTGTTTTTTAATTGAGGGTGTTTGGAGAAGCTGGGAGAGAGGGAGTGCAATAGGACTGCCTTTCCCTGAGGTTCCCTGTGCATTTTTAGGACCGGATCCTTTCCTGGGTGCTGCAGGAAGGGATTGAGGACGAAGCACCTGCTCTTGGCTTATTTCAGTTTAATAAACTACAGAGCCGGGACGGTTTCAACTGTCAAGGCGCTGGTTCATCCCAGGTTTGCAGGTCACATCCAAGTCCTATCAGTTCCAGATTGATTTTGAGGGGCTAATTCCCTCTCGGCTCCTTTTTCCCTGGCGTGGGGTCCCAGGGGATTTAGGGCTTGGCCGGGGCGAGAGGAGGACCCCGTGCGTGTTGCCTTTGGCTAAATATTCCTAGCTGGAAAATGAGATTGAAAAGATAGGAGTGAGGATTAGGGGAGGCTTCAAAGCAGAAGTTGGAGTATAAAGTGTTAGCTGCTCCAAAGGCTGAAATTGCTTCTCTAAATATGAAGCAAAGCAATTCCTAAAGAGGAAATTCCTGAAGCGGTTGCCTGGCTTATTTGCGCAGGAGCGGATCAGCGCACTATTCCCATCCTGCCTGATGAATCCGGGACTGCATGTCCTCATTTCAGGCATGAGAAAAGATGTATTTCAAAGCTTTCGAAAGCGTTTAACCTTCCCCAAAGTGAAGTGCAGCAGAAAAAAACAACAAACCAACTAAAAAAAAAAAAAGCCAGCTGCCAATATGCTGCCCTCTTCTCCCATTACTGCTGGAGAGACGAGGGCCAAGGCTGCCCAGAGAGTCCAGCTGGGTTTATGGGGTTTACTGGTGGCTACCTGGGGATGTCACCTTTGATGATATCTCAAAGGGATCATTCAATCCATTTTTTTTCTCATGCTTGGCTTTGGTATCTCATGAAATGCCCTGCCTGGAATCACTGCCCTCCCAAGGCAGCTTGCTTTGCACCCCCTACCCCTGTCTGTCCCTTTGCAGAGAAACCCCATGGGGATGTTTTTGGCAGCTGGATGCATCTTGCTGTCTTTTGGGTGAGAAATTGGACCCTCTCACGCTTTCCTTTCCTTCTCAGGAGCTGCAGCATATTCACAGGCATAGAAGAGGAAAGGGAAAAAGCAGCCCATTGCTCAGATATGCAGTGTGAAGAAACCCACTTCTGACCTGGAGTTTGGGAGGAGTCTTGTTCCCAGAGGGGTGAGCTCCTCCTTGCCTCTCTCATCCAGCACCTTCTGGATAAAGGGTTTTCTGGATGGCTGGGATGTGGATTGAGCTTCAATCCTTGCTTTGAGGGAGGTGAGGCTGTTGGTGACCTCCCTACTGGAAACAGGCAGGGTAATATCTCCATGCAGTTGCATGCAAAGGCATTAAACTCTCATTTTTCGTGGTATTCATTGTAGGGCCTCCAAGGAGCCAAGCAGGTTTAGGAGGTGAATTAGGCTAAACATAAAACCCTTCAGTCTGCTCCTCAGGCAATGCTGTTCTGCTCTTACCAGTAGCTCCTTGATGGGGAATTGCTCCAACCCTCCTTCTTGAGGTGAGTCCAGCACCACCGGGAAGCTTTTGTGGGGAGCGTGGGTGTAACCAAACTCAATGTCATCCTAAAGAAGACAGAAAAACCCTCATGGGGGCACATCAGCAGGGAAGGAAAGCTTTACCCCCTCTCTGGTGCCCACCTACTTGCATCCAGCGGTCCCCACGGTTGAAGTAGCCGAAGCAAGCCCTCAGCTCGCAGCCGGCCTTGTTCACCAGGTTTTTTATCTCCTTGATGAAGAGGTAGTTGTCCTTCATGCTGGGAAAGGAGGGAAGGGGCTGAAGGGCTGCTGGAGGGTGGATATCCCCTGCAGGCAACTGCCTTTCCTTCTGCCCATCACCTCCCTGGCCTCCCTCTGTGACCTCCAGGGAGACTGTGGGGCTGATGCTGAAAATGCATCATCCCTCGGCCTTTACCTGCAGACGAAGACGTTCACCGGTGCCAAAGTGTTGGGGGTCATGATCCACGGTGCTACCCTGAACACTACTGTGTCGGTGAAGATTGGTGTGTGTGGGATACCCTGAGGGAGACAAGCAGAAATTAAGGACTTTCCACGCCCTGTTTTACCACTATTGCCCCTAAATACCCTCCCTCAGAGATCATTTTTGGGGTGAATTAATGAGGACCACTCTCCATTCAATTCCCTTCATCTTCTCCAAGGCCAGGTTGGAGGGGGCTTTGAGCAACTTGGTCTGGTGGGAGGTGTCCCTGCTCAGGGCAGGGAGGTTGGAACTGGATGGACTTTAAGGTCCCTTCCAACCCAAACCATTCTGATTCTGCCTGCCCCTTGGGCCGTTGCAGCCTCCCATCTCCACCCCTTCCCCAGAGCCCCCAGACCTCAGCCAGGGTCTCTAGGAGGCTGACGTGGATGGAGACCAGCCCGGGGAAGGTGTAGTCAGGAAAATGGAGCCCCTCGACGAAGAAGTCATGCTCGGCGGCCCCTCCGATGTACTGCACGGTGTGGTACAGCTTCCTCCGGCCCAGCACGTGGATGTAGTGCTGCCCAAAGAAAGGGTCTGCAAGAAGAGAAAGGGAAAATTGGACAACCTCCAAAGTTTCAGTGGTGCTTTCAAGCCTATTTTGCTTCTCTGCAAGGAGGTACCACAATCCCTCTGTGCTGGAGCTTCTCTGGCTCTGTGGGTGGATACTCCTTCACCTGGCAGAAGTACCTTAAAACAGGAGTTAAGGTGCTTGTGATTTTATAGTCACGCACGAGAAGGGTGAGGAAAAACGTCTCAGCCTTTCCTTGGATGGAGCAATCATTGGGAAGATGGATTTCTTGGTGTTTCTGCCCTTGCAGTCCCCTCTGAGCTGCCACAGGATAGTGATGCCACCAAACCGCCCCCCTACAACCCCCAACAGGCTGTCTCTGTGGAGGAGAACAAACCCAAGCTGTGGAATGGCACATTTCTGGGTTGGATGATGGCTTTTAGTCCCAGGGAATTAAATCTCTGTGGACCAAGGAGGGGGAAAATGTGTTGTAGAACGTGTTGCCATTGTGGATAAAGCATCTGGGCGCCAAGGATACATGGCTTTTTCTTTTTGGCTACACCTTTGCTGGATGACCTTGGATAAATGGCTTTATCTGATTGTTAATTTCCATGGTTTTCCAATTGACTAAGAAGAGAGAATGTTCAATGCTGGGAAAATTTGGAGAAGGGGTGCCAAGAGCGTAATACGCTCCAGAAGTGCCATTGGAAGAGGACAAGGTCAGAGATGGAAAGAAAAGAGCTCACCAGGATCTCAAGCCCCACCAGATGAGGAGGAAAGGGGGCAGAGGAGGAGGTGAGGAAGGACTTACTCTGCATGTGAAAGACCCCAACTTTGTCAGCATCGGAGACAGGAATATAGAGAACGATTTCATACCCCCGGGGCAGGCGCTGTGGCCCTTCCGTCCTCAAGACCATCCGAGACATGTCCAGCAAATCTGGTGTACAAACATAAAGAAAAGGGGGTGACGGGTGACCCCACCACATGGCTCTGGCCACCTTGTGTGCTCCCACATGGGCTTTGTGTCTCCCATGCCAAGAAATCTGCTCCTCCCTTGCTACCAGCATTTGCAAGCTGGAAAACCAGCCTGCGGTCCTGCTAGCAAAGCTTTGTGGCTTGTGCTTTGAAATAAATGCCCTTTATTTTTATTATTTTTATTATTTTTATTATTTTTTTCCTCAACAGCCCTGGCACAGCTGGTCCCTGGTCTCTCAAGAAGTTGATGGGTGCTGACTCTGCGTGGTTTTAGTTTTCCAGGAACAGGCAGGTATTCCTGGCTGCTGGCTGCGCTGCTTTGCCCCGAGCTCCTTTCACCTGCACAGAGCATCCCTGGGCCAAGCTCTGCCTCCAGTGGCACCTCTGCTATTTTTCTGGCTCTGCTTCGTGCCCCTGCTTGACCGCAATTAGTTTGCTTGGCATTAAAAAAATAATAAAAATTCCTGTGTGGGAAGCTTACTCAGCAGCTTGGTGGAGAGCAGCTCTTGGGTAATTGGTTCCCAAGCAAAATTTTACCTCCAAAAAGGGTAAAGAGGGGGAATAACAGAGTATTTTTTGCTTTATATGGATCTTTTTAAATTATTTTTGAAGCTGAGTTACCTTCTTTGCTGAATACCCTTTCGTCGTCACAGTCTGATGCTGGGGTGAAGGGGCTCTCCTTGTCACAGTTGACGAGCAGGATGGCCCCGTGTCCGTCAGGCCCCCAGGTCCAGCTTGCCTAAAAGCACCCACCCTGGGGCTTAGTGAGGTTCTTGTGAGCCCGTGGACTTTCTGTACAGTGGAAGAAGCTGAATTACCTTGTTGGGGTTGTTCTTCTCCACTACACCGTCCCGATCCACGTCGACGTCCAGAGACATCCCTGGATGGACAAGACCCCACCATCATCCCAGGGTTACGGCAAGGTTGGGTGGGTGCAAAAGCCTCCCCCAGACCCAACAAACCTGTCTCCATCTCTGCCTCTGCATCAAAACACCCCACTCCAAGGGACCCCAAAGGGTTGAAGAGGGATTGCTGCATTGCAGGAGCCTTCATACTCACCAATGCCAGTGAGGAAGACCCCAGCTTGGTTGATGGGCTGCCCTCCCTCTGCGTAAAAGCTGACTGTTACCTGCAAACCCCCAAATCCCTGGTTGGGGAAGGATTTTTCTACCTCCGTGGAGGTCCCACACTCCAACACCCCTTTTCTTACCTTGTTATCGTTGACCTCGGTGCTGGCCTGGCCCATGCTGAACCTCAGGACCGTCCCCTCATCCAGTGGCCACCGTGTCCCACTGCTGGGAGCTGACCCATCCTCCTCTCTGCCCTGGCATGTCACCTCCACGCTCACCCCCTCTGTGTGCTTCACTCCGAAGGCGACCGCCCCAGCTGGGGCCGCCCTGCCGAAAACACGCTGTAGTTTTAGAGGTTTGCAACCCAAAACACCCGGTTCTTACTGCAATTAATTTCACTGCCGAGACTGGGCACGCTGGCGTCTCCACGCTCACCGCCGGCACCTTTCTGCTCTTTCCTCCCTGCCTGGAAAAGCTTTNCCAACCCAAACCATTCTGATTCTGCCTGCCCCTTGGGCCGTTGCAGCCTCCCATCTCCACCCCTTCCCCAGAGCCCCCAGACCTCAGCCAGGGTCTCTAGGAGGCTGACGTGGATGGAGACCAGCCCGGGGAAGGTGTAGTCAGGAAAATGGAGCCCCTCGACGAAGAAGTCATGCTCGGCGGCCCCTCCGATGTACTGCACGGTGTGGTACAGCTTCCTCCGGCCCAGCACGTGGATGTAGTGCTGCCCAAAGAAAGGGTCTGCAAGAAGAGAAAGGGAAAATTGGACAACCTCCAAAGTTTCAGTGGTGCTTTCAAGCCTATTTTGCTTCTCTGCAAGGAGGTACCACAATCCCTCTGTGCTGGAGCTTCTCTGGCTCTGTGGGTGGATACTCCTTCACCTGGCAGAAGTACCTTAAAACAGGAGTTAAGGTGCTTGTGATTTTATAGTCACGCACGAGAAGGGTGAGGAAAAACGTCTCAGCCTTTCCTTGGATGGAGCAATCATTGGGAAGATGGATTTCTTGGTGTTTCTGCCCTTGCAGTCCCCTCTGAGCTGCCACGGGATGGTGATGCCACCAAACCGCCCCCCTACAACCCCCAACAGGCTGTCTCTGTGGAGGAGAACAAACCCAAGCTGTGGAATGGCACATTTCTGGGTTGGATGATGGCTTTTAGTCCCAGGGAATTAAATCTCTGTGGACCAAGGAGGGGGAAAATGTGTTGTAGAACGTGTTGCCATTGTGGATAAAGCATCTGGGCGCCAAGGATATATGGCTTTTTCTTTTTGGCTACACCTTTGCTGGATGACCTTGGATAAATGGCTTTATCTGATTGTTAATTTCCATGGTTTTCCAATTGACTAAGAAGAGAGAATGTTCAATGCTGGGAAAATTTGGAGAAGGGGTGCCAAGAGCGTAATACGCTCCAGAAGTGCCATTGGAAGAGGACAAGGTCAGAGATGGAAAGAAAAGAGCTCACCAGGATCTCAAGCCCCACCAGATGAGGAGGAAAGGGGGCAGAGGAGGAGGTGAGGAAGGACTTACTCTGCATGTGAAAGACCCCAACTTTGTCAGCATCGGAGACAGGAATATAGAGAACGATTTCATACCCCCGGGGCAGGCGCTGTGGCCCTTCCGTCCTCAAGACCATCCGAGACATGTCCAGCAAATCTGGTGTACAAACATAAAGAAAAGGGGGTGACGGGTGACCCCACCACATGGCTCTGGCCACCTTGTGTGCTCCCACATGGGCTTTGTGTCTCCCATGCCAAGAAATCTGCTCCTCCCTTGCTACCAGCATTTGCAAGCTGGAAAACCAGCCTGCGGTCCTGCTAGCAAAGCTTTGTGGCTTGTGCTTTGAAATAAATGCCCTTTATTTTTATTATTTTTATTATTTTTATTATTTTTTTCCTCAACAGCCCTGGCACAGCTGGTCCCTGGTCTCTCAAGAAGTTGATGGGTGCTGACTCTGCGTGGTTTTAGTTTTCCAGGAACAGGCAGGTATTCCTGGCTGCTGGCTGCGCTGCTTTGCCCCGAGCTCCTTTCACCTGCACAGAGCATCCCTGGGCCAAGCTCTGCCTCCAGTGGCACCTCTGCTATTTTTCTGGCTCTGCTTCGTGCCCCTGCTTGACCGCAATTAGTTTGCTTGGCATTAAAAAAATAATAAAAATTCCTGTGTGGGAAGCTTACTCAGCAGCTTGGTGGAGAGCAGCTC
>VXBJ01007731.1:17892-39639 GCA_013400055.1 Nycticryphes semicollaris | reverse complement strand
GGCAAGGTTGGGTGGGTGCAAAAGCCTCCCCCAGACCCAACAAACCTGTCTCCATCTCTGCCTCTGCATCAAAACACCCCACTCCAAGGGACCCCAAAGGGTTGAAGAGGGATTGCTGCATTGCAGGAGCCTTCATACTCACCAATGCCAGTGAGGAAGACCCCAGCTTGGTTGATGGGCTGCCCTCCCTCTGCGTAAAAGCTGACTGTTACCTGCAAACCCCCAAATCCCTGGTTGGGGAAGGATTTTTCTACCTCCGTGGAGGTCCCACACTCCAACACCCCTTTTCTTACCTTGTTATCGTTGACCTCGGTGCTGGCCTGGCCCATGCTGAACCTCAGGACCGTCCCCTCATCCAGTGGCCACCGTGTCCCACTGCTGGGAGCTGACCCATCCTCCTCTCTGCCCTGGCATGTCACCTCCACGCTCACCCCCTCTGTGTGCTTCACTCCGAAGGCGACCGCCCCAGCTGGGGCCGCCCTGCCGAAAACACGCTGTAGTTTTAGAGGTTTGCAACCCAAAACACCCGGTTCTTACTGCAATTAATTTCACTGCCGAGACTGGGCACGCTGGCGTCTCCACGCTCACCGCCGGCACCTTTCTGCTCTTTCCTCCCTGCCTGGAAAAGCTTTATGTGTCCTTTTCTTTTCTTTTCTTTTCTTTTCTTTTCTTTTCTTTTCTTTTCTTTTCTTTTCTTTTCTTTTTTTTTTTAGGGCAAAACACACTATTTCAGCAAACTGCATGTATTTTGCAGCCATGGGTGCAGATTACAATCACAGCCGAAACACTTGGTGCCCTGAAACTGGACTCGGGTTTGCACTTCAATGGAGAAATGTGTGTTTATTTTCCAGCCAAGGCAAACCTGGTATTTAACAGCTCATGGTAATGGTGTGGCAACCCAGCTGGGAGACTTTGCCATGGGAAACTTTAATTTTCAGGGTGATTTTATCCAGACCCAAAGCAGCTGGTGTTGTACTGCTTCCAGTCTGATGTTCTCTTGCTTTTCTCCAGCTGCTCCGTGCCATCCCCTTCCCCTTCTCCTGGCTCCTTGTCCCTAATTTCCCCGTCTTTCCAGGGTTATTATTTTTGGGCTGGTTGCAGCTCCCGAGGTGCAGGTTCTCTTTGAGTGTTCCTGCCCTGGACACCCGAGAGTTCACACCGTATCACAGTTACAGCATCTTTTATTGGGTTTCTGGATGCCGACAGCCCCAGCGAACCTCCACCGGGTAAAGGAGGAAGGCAGAGGGGAGAAGGAAATCTGAGCACTCATTTGCTGCTGCCCGAGCGTTTCTTAAACTGTTAAATTACATTTAATTATGCATGGAAAAACTGGTTTGGTTTCCTTGTTTCTGGGTTTTGGGAATCCCACCGGGAGGAGATTTGACCTGGAGAGAGATGCCAGATGAGATGTAACTGCCCTGCTTGGCTTGAATATCAAGGGTGAGGTTTGCAAAAGCAGCAAAGACCAGAATTAATCATGAAATGAGCTTTTAAACTTTTTTTTTTCCTCTGGGGGCATAATTATCTTGCATTAGGGTGGTTTTAGGAGTGCAGGACTGGTGGTGTGGGGACTTCCATGCTTTCCCAGGACACTGCTTGGTCACTAAATCTGCTGTTCCTCCCCTCTCCCAGCTGTGTCCTCTTCTTTCCAGACCATCCACATGGATCCTGCTCATCCCTCCACTCTCCAGCAGCTTTCCCAGATGATGCTGGATCTGTTGACCCATCACTGTTGTAGACCCCGGGGTAAATACCGTATTGTGGAAAAGTGGATGCTCAAGCTTTAATCCCAGGGAAGATTTTGCCCACAAATTGCATTAAATCAGTGTCAGGGCTGTGGGTTTTGGGGGAGCAGGAGGGAAAATGAGGAGGGGAGATTTGCAGAAGGATAAAGATGAGGAAAAAGGCTGAGGTGCAGAAATAGAGGGAGGAAATTGGGGAATCTCACTCACCCACAGATGTCGACAGAGATGCGGGTGCCCAGCACACACAGGGCCTCGATGCGGTTCCCGTGCTGCAGCCGGAGTGTGCGATCCCCCGACATCTCCCTCCACGGCAGCCCAGACGCCCCGATGATGGGCACACACACACCCTTTCCCACCTGCTCTGGGTGGCACTGAGCTCCCCCAGCAGCTCTCAGCCGCTTCTCCTTCCTCCCTGGCACGCCTCCCTCCTCCTCCTCAACTAGCCCCACAGCAAATCAATTGGTTTTTGGAGTGAGCTTGCAAAGTTTGGGATGACAAATTTGCAGCCGCCACCACAGTCTGAAGGGAAGGGGGCGGTTGGATTGGACCATCTAAAGCCCCATGAAAATGATCTGGGAGGGGAGGGAAGGGATAGAGAGGGAGGGCTGGCTGGCCCAAAGCCCACCCGGCTCCCAGCCCTATGCAAGGAGCTCCCCCAGCTGTCCTCAACTCCCCGTCCCTCCAGTGTCTCCCTGACCCCAAACCAGGATGAGCAGCCCAACGTGGAGGTGATTTTGGAGCACTTTGGGTTTCAGCTGGTGTTTGCATCCATGGGGCATCCACTCTGCTCTCTAGGGAACAGCACTGGTGGCTCTGGGGAGGAAGAAATACAATTTCTCAGCCCTCAGGCTAGAGCAGGACACTCCTTTTTTTTTTCTTTTTTCTTTAACCTTATTTTCAAAGGGAACTTGGGGAGCAGTTGCCAAGGGGGAGAAATTGGAGGCAGCTCGCTGCTTGCCACCCTGTGCCACAGCAGAGCGCGTCGGGAGCAATTGCTGCCCACGCAGGCATTTGCATTATTTATTAACATCAAGCTAAATATTCATTTAAAAACCCAAACTTCTGCCCCAGATTTTGGAAGCCACAAGCAATTAGTTGGGAGCAGAAAGGTTCAGGCTGGTGTTCCCTATTTATATCCCTTTTGGGCTTTTATTTTTTAGTGCTTTCTTCCCTCTGTGGCCGGGGTGTAGGAAGCGAGCTCAAATCCAGTTTTCCATTGGAAGCAGATCCTGTTTTATTTTGCTGTGACCTGAGCAAATGCAGCCAAGGGCTTTGTGTTGCTGAACAAAGTCCTGGGAAGGAAAAAAAAAAAAGAATAAGGCAGTTTTCCTGCTTTTCTGCACCTGTGAAAATGAGCTTTGGGATTTTATTAAAGGCCATAGATATTCTCCTCTAAGAATATAAGAAAACATGAATGACTGCTCCTGGAATGTGCCTTTTGTAGAGCATCGTGGTCAGAGCAGCACAATGATGTGGGGAACTGGGTGAAATGACCCCTGTTTTAGACACTCTGACCTGGGAGCTGAGCTGTTGGCAGCTGGAAAATGCTCCTCCTTCTGAGAAGCATCATGATTTAATCATGATGTATCTGCTTAAACCACCAGTAGTAAGATACACTGGGGAAAGAGGAACAAGAAAGTGAAGTGATTTAAAAAGAAGAGG
This sequence comes from Nycticryphes semicollaris, assembly GCA_013400055.1. NCBI lineage: Eukaryota > Metazoa > Chordata > Aves > Charadriiformes > Rostratulidae > Nycticryphes > Nycticryphes semicollaris. The sequence continues at coordinate 36,232 of VXBJ01007731.1, read as the reverse complement.
AAAAAAAAAAGAATAGAAAGAAACCAAACCTGCATGTTGTTTGCACAAGCGGGCTCTGTTTGAGACCTATTTTCCTCACTTTTTACCCCAAAGCAGCTGGCATGGCATGGGCTGGGGTGACCTCACCTCTCTGTGCTCCCCTGGGACCAGTGGGCCGTGGAAATAGAGGTGGAAACCCACCAGTTTGGAAGAAAACGAGCAACAAGCAGCTTCTCTTTTAGTGCTTTCACTTCCCAATTTCCACACACGAAGATTTTAGTGTTCCAGTTGTCTGTAAGAAAACACGTGCTCCTTTTCAGCAAAACAGCATCCCAGCTCCAAAGCCCTCCCATCTGACCGAAAGACCCCAAGGTCACTGCATCACTTGTGACTTTTAAAATCAGCAGGAGTGTTTCTAGCTGGTTATGGGGCTTGTTTTATACATCTATATATAAATATAAGTGTATTTATATCCCACACGGCCCAGCTGACGTGATGGTGCTGGTATGGTTAAAAGCCATGGGGTCTTTCTGAGCTTCTGGGGGAAGCTTTCTGAGCCATGAAGGTTCTTTATTACCTTTTTGGGGTCTCTGCAAGCCTTGGGGGGGTGGTGGTGGTGATGGGTGGGTTTTGCAGAGCCCCTCCAGGGTGTTTGCAGTGGGGATAATATGAAATCCTTCCTGGGGAATCATTTGAAGAGGAAGGAGAGGGGGAATTGTGGCCAAGAGAAATCCTTGGCATCCTTCTCATACCTGCCTCTGGTGCTGGGGACAAGCACAAGGACGTATCTGTCCCCACTAAATGAGAGGCAGCAAAAGCCTTTGCAACTCCCCCTGCCAGTTACTGAATAAACCCTGCTTTACGCTGCAAAAATGGGATTTTTCCAGGTGCAAAAGTGCTGATTGGGGTGCAGGCTCTGCTCTAGGCTATCAGGTGGGAAATCAGCCATGGTAAACCATCGCAGGACATATATATAGATACAGATATACACACATACACACAGAGATGTCTGGAGGCTCGTGGTTTCGTGGCTATAGTCAATCTGGTCAGAGGAGTTCTCCAGTGTTTGTTTGTTTTGTTTTTTTTTTTAAAATCAGATCTGCCAGATTAGGAGCTGCTCTGCATAAACTTCCCCACCGCCAATGATCTTTGCCTGCCCTAATTTCAAGGACCCGGGAAGAGATCCCAGCGCTGGAGTTTGCAAACAACCGTGGCGAGCTGGTTCCTGAGGGTTTCCACGTCCACGCTGCACAGCATCTCCTTCCCCGAGGAGAACTGAACCGGTGGGTGCAGGGGTGTTCTAAGCTCCATGGGTGCCCGGTGAGGGGTTTTAGGGAGGTTTTGCAGCTCCTTTCCTGCAGGCACGTGCCTTATTGTGAAGAGTAGGAGGGAAATGTCCCCCCGTGCGGCCTTCTTTCAAGCTGACCTTTCACGTTTAGGAGGTGCAAACAGGTGCCCGTCCCAATCGAGCCACGAGGCACTGCCCATTCCTGCCCGTTCCTGCCTGCACTGGCTTTATTTTGGAAGAGGCAGGCGGCTTCGAGGAGGTGAAACCAACCCACTGGGCGAGGATGGAAGGAGCTTGGGCGAAGCTGAGCCCACCCGTGGCTTTATTGCTCTCCCGGCGAGGGAGATATTTATAGGGCAGTGAATTTTAATGTGAAGCTGGAGGAGAAGTGTGGGCAGGATGAGCATGGGATGCATGCACGGCTCCATCCCCGGGGCAAAAAAGCAGTTTTATGGGGCGCTTGGCTCTTGGATTGCCAGGTATGAATTCTCCCAGCGGGCAGACGCCTTTATTTGGGGAAGAAGAAAGGATGGAGGGGGATTTCTGGTGCTTTCTCACCCAGAAGAAGGTAGTTGCAAAGCCAGCTTGGATGAGTCCTGGCCACAGATGTTTTACCAGGATGGGAACCAACATCTCATGGGTTTTACTGGCTTTAAAAGCATTTTTTTACGGGTACAAATTCCTCTTGTTCTTCTTCTCTGGCTTCTAAGCAGGATGGGGAAGGCAGGTCCCCCAGGAGGGGACTCGGTGGCCACCTGGGATGCTCCTGCCATGCTGTTACAGCTACACACCTAAAGAAAATAATCCCTCGTGCAAACCGGAGCAGGACTTGATAACTGGTTTGATGCCTTGCCCTATTGCGAGTAATTAGGCTGACATGGCTCTTAAAAGTTCCTGCCTGCAATTACGTATGCAGAGTAATAAATAAGGTATAATTATCGTCTTAGGGAGGTTATCAAACTTTCCTTGATGGAGTGGCAGTGCAGGATGGGTGAGAAGAAACACCCTAAGGGGGTCTGGGCTATTAGTGGGGTTCCTGGGGGAGCAGTGGGGGGGGTCGGGTCTTGCTCCGTCGTGGGTAGAAACAGGCTGAAATTGGGGAAGAAGATGAAGCGAGCCACAAAAACCCAAGGCTGAGCAAACCGACTCAATTCCATGGAGATTTGGATCCCATCCGTCGTGTACCAGGGATTTTAATAGCACCTTCTCCGGACAAGGTGTTATTAGGAAGAAACACTCAGCTCTGAATGGGCCAGATGACTTAAAATCGTCATTCTCCCTGTGCACGGGCATGTCGGTGCTAATAGCAGGTGGAGGAGGAAGAAGAGACATGTGGAGGTACCACCCAATGAAGATGAGGTGTTTTAGGCTTGAGTGAGCATCCGCACTGACCGTGGTGGCTCAAAATGCTCCGGTACTAAACTTGCTGGAAAAAAAAACCCCACCCCAAACCCAAACTGAAGAGATTTTGGCTCCGTGTCTCCATCCTTTCCACATCAGTGTGAACCCGGGTGGATTTTTAGAAGTGCTTGCTCTCAAACCCTCTGCTGAAGGCCTTGTTCATGCTGGGAGCCCAAAACCACCATCCTCCACCTCCCTCCAGATTACAGACTGTACCAGCCTGACCCCGTGGGGATTAAGGTGTGTTCCCTGTCCGGCACAGGGCCCAAACCAGCCAAGCAGGATGCGATGCTAAAATCACAGCAGGCGGCAAGCTCAGCACCGTGCCCAGTCCAAACCAGTGTGACCAGCAGCTGTGAGTGGGAAATCCAACTTGCAGCTCCCTTCAGGAGAGATGCTGCTGTGACCACACTCTTCCCGGGAGGATGCAATGAGCTCCTCACCCCCTGGGCCAGCTCTGCTTGAAGGGTTTTAGGGGTGCACAAAGTCTTGTGCTCCCCCATGAGGGCTTGAGAACCAACAAAATTCACAACTCTATGAACACCAGGAGTTTGGCTCATGCTGGGTTTTGGGAAATGGGGTTTTTATCTAAAATCTTAAGCAAGGCGAGGTCCTGGAGAGCCTGGAAATGCCGCTAGCATTTCCTACTTGAGCATCCTGGCCACCCCGGCAGGCTCCCACGACCTTATTAAAGCCATGCTCGCATACGAGACACGGTGCTGTTGGTTATTTTTCTGCTGCAATTAAAGTTGGAAGGAGGCCTTTAATGTAGACTGGCTGGGAGAAGTTTAAAGCAGCTGGTTTGATCTCACAGGGTTGCTGCTCCTCTGGCTGAGGACATGCAGCTCAGTGCACTGGTGGGGACTGGTCCTTCTTGCTCTGCTGAGCTTGCTGCGACCTTTTTGGCTTACGAGGCATCTTGCTGAGAGCTTTTGGGCTTGCAAAGGGTCTTGCTGCTCAGAAAACTGAGTTTCTCCTGGCTCCAGCCCTCTCTGTGGCTAATGGGGACCACAATGCCCTGTCCCCCTGGCTATGAGGGTGAATGTAGTGGCAACGGGGCTGTCAGCAGGTTCTCCATCCCTAAGCTGCCTTTTTCCTTCATCCCTGAGTGTGGCAGAGGCTTCCTTTGCGGTTTCAGGAGGATTAATCTCACCCAGTTTCCCTCTTCTCCCGGGGTGGCCCAGAGAGAGATGCCTATCTCCTGCTAGGTGACACCTTCCGGAGATGGGGATGTTTCCCGTGAGACTTTTGCCCCAATTCCCCTGAAGTGTGAGGTCCGAGCAAAACACCAAGAACTTTGTCATTTCCACCAAAAGCCTCCTGTTGGTTTGTTGTTGTCTGGTTGGTGTTTTTCCCCTTCCCTCCGTGCCAAATAACCAGTTTTCCCTGCACCCGTTTCTGCCCGTCGCACTCCTCGGGAGTTGTTTAGGATGGGAAGGACCGACCTGAACAAACATTTCCTTTTGTTAGGCTTTATTTGGGCATTGCCCTAATAGGGTAGCTGAGGCTGTGAGTCACTTTTGGAGAGGCTAGATGGAAAATTTGGGTCTTTTTAAAGAAAATGCTTTATTTTAATGATACCGTCTATTGTAATAACCCTAAACAACCACTTTACACAACAGGAGGAGTTGAAATGTTTAATGCATTAAGCTTTGGAGTCCTTATATGGATTTATAAGGGAATAAAAAGGTGAGAATAAGCCCTGAAAGAGTTTGTGCCGAGCATCCCAGGGCAGGGCTGGGTGTCACCCACCCTGTCCTGCCCCTTTGCCTCGTATCCCCTCCCTGGAGCCGCCTGGCTCCCCCCGGGGGGGGGGGGGGGGTGTCTTATCGCCTTCATCTCCCCAAGCGAGTGGGATGGCAGCTTGCTGGGTGGTGGAGGTGGAGACGGCAGGGTCCCCTGGTGAAACCCCGTCATCGAGGGAAGGAGGAGTTAAATTCCCCTGCCTTTTAATCCAGTCGTGCTGGTTTACCTACAAAGCCAGGCAGCAGCTTCCTTCACATGCGGCCACGGTCCCCGGCACATCATGCCCCAACGACACACCGTGCAGATGTCCACCAGCCATGCCAGCTATGGCGTCTGCGTCTTGGGTACCGAGGTCTTCCTCGATACGCGCCGGTAAGGCTTGGGATTGGGGGTATCCCCATCGTTTTCCATAGGGTTGATGAGTTTTTTGGGAGCCCAAGGGTGGTTTTGCTCTTTGTTTGGAGGAGAAATGGGCGCTGGGGGGAAATCGGAGCTCATTTTGAGCCCACATCATGAGTTCATCCAAGGAGTTGGCGAGCATTCTTGATGCGTGCGGGACACATCTCGCTGGGTCTGTTTTAGGGGACAATGTCACATGTGGAGCTGCGCCCAAAGGAGGGATGTTGGCTCTGGCAAATACAAGACGTCGAAGCGTAGCCGAGCCATGACGCTTTGCAGGCAAAGCCCATGCACACCCCGGCTGAGCGGGAGCTATTTCTGGCTGTGAAAACATTAGGCAAGAGCAATTCAAGACGAGCAACTTGGTCGGAGCTAAAACGGGGTAAAGAAGAAAATGTGTGGCTCAGGCAGAAAAAATCCACCAGCAGGTTCGCACGGGCGATTTCACAGAAAGAGATTTTTCCAGCATTAAATGCGGGGGTTGCTTTATTTGTCGGATACGAGGCTGTATTTACCCTGCTGTTACGTTGTCATTATTTAATAAATCACGTTTATAATGATAGAGACTACAGGACAAGCCAGTTGGGATCGCATCCGGGGCAATTATTGGGATTGTGTGTTGGAGCCGGGCCAGGACCTGCCATCCCCCCCACCGCCCCAAGGACTTCAGATTGAGCTTTTGCTGCCCTAAAAAAGTATTAATTTTCCTCTCATCCAGACAGGAATATATAAAACCTATTATTTGACAATTTCTTTTTTCTGGATATGAACTCCAAGCTCAGTCCCATTTAAACGTGAAACACAAGCCCCACCAAACAAGCTAATTTGGTCCCTCAGTAGCAAAATCTGAGTTTTGGCCCAAAAAAGCAGAGGGTGAATGTTCTTTTAAGTGAAAAAATAGAATAAATTTTTTTTTCCCCAAGAGCACTTGCCAGGAGGAACTTGGTGATGGATATGTCAAGCTTTGAGTGTGGTTTGGTCTGTTTTGGGGCAGAAAACGGAGGACAGTGGGAATCTGGTGGCGATGCTGAGATGCGAGAGCTGGAAAATCAGGGCAAATAGACCCAAATTTGAGAAGTGATGGCAAGCAACAGCGTGCAGGTGGATTCGTGAGATCTCACAATGTTAAATACAAGGGGTGACAAGTAAGATAATGCTTTAATCTACCCTTACAAGCTGCTGCAGGCACTGGGGATGCCATGCCAAGAGCAACACCGGGAATAAATCTCTTCTGTGTTTGTTATGTTTTTTTTTTATTCTTGCTGTTAAAATTTACCACCCTGTGCCTTTTCACATGTGGCTGGGGAGGCTGGCTCCCGATGGCAGACAGGTCGGAGCACTCGTGCTCCTGGGATGGAGGTGCTGGGCCTGTAATGAGCAGGTAGGCAGCACTTCAAAGGCGAGGGATGTCATGCATTTGGGGTGCGGGTTCTCTGGGCTTGGATTCAGGCTCCGCTCCCGTTTGGGCATCTCTTGGGTCGAGGTATGGTCCCATGATAACCATCTCCCCCAGTGGTCGACATCAAAAGTTGTCCTGGCTCTTTGTTGGGGGATGTTGAAGTTTTGGGGGTTTTCTTGCTGTTGTGGGGGGAGGTTGGATGCCCAAACTTCAGCAATTCGTAATCTAGGCTCAACCACGAACGGACGTGCCAAAGCTCCAGTGGAAATTCTGCTTGCTCAACACCACCACAGAGATAATACATATAAAATTCAGGTGATACATTTCATCACCTGAAGATGGTTTCTGAGTCCTTTCTGTCCAGTTAAAGCTGGATTTTAATTCCTGGTTCAAGTATTTGGCTCCAGAGAGGAAAACAGGAGGGACAACTTGGTCTATAACCCAATGCTGATCTTTGTTTCAGATCTACCCCCAAAGGTGCCATGTCATTTGATGTCCATGCCACCTCTGCGGTTACGGTCCACATCATCCACAGCCCCACGACAAAACCCATGCTTAATTCCAGATGGCCCCTGGATCCTGATATAGAGGTTGTAGTGACCATTGATGTCACCAGCAAGTCTGTCAATGACAATAAGGTTAGTTGGAAAAATAAGTCACATTTCCCAGGAAAGAAGGGAAAATGATTGTCAGGCTCAAGCATTTCTAGATAATGCTGACATCGGGCTCATTTCTGTGGAACTTAAAAAAAAACCTCTCAAACTTAAACAGAATTGTGTAATTATCGTGGACAAAAAATGAAACTAAGAAGGAGAAGGAGATCGCATTTTGTGCCCTAAATGTGAGACAGCAGAGGTTGCAAGAGCTGGTGTGAGAAACTCCATGCTAAGGAGCAAAACTACTTCAACCTTGGCTTTTTCTCATTCCTATTTTTGTGCTGAAGCAGGCAAAAATGGTTTGGCCGAACTATGATTAATGGCGAATGACTTGGATGAACTCTCCAAGACCTTGGTGTATAGCGTTGGTTGGTCAACCCAATGACTGGAAAGACCTCAGCATGACAGGACCTGGGTCATGATCTGGTGATGTCTTTGCAGGTTAAGATTTCATACTACGGACAGGAAGGCAATGAGCTTTCGGTGGCTTGGTTGTATCTCACCTGCGTAGGTAGGTATTACAGCAACTCTTCTTCAAAACCTGGCCAACCCTTTCTGATGCCAAGATCTAGTTGGGCTCATGGGATGGGAGTTAAGTGGGGGGCGCGGGCTGCCCATCTGTGATGTGCAATGAAGGTTTGGGTGGTGACTGATGCTGACAAGCAAGAGGGAAATAATTAAAATGTTATTAGGCTGCCTTATATGGTGCAAAAAAGACACAGGCTGGGCCGTGTCCCCACCCAACGTATAGACCGAGCATCCTCCTCTGCTTGCCAAGACCATTGCGTTGGCACGAAGAGGATCCAAAGGAGACCATCTCACCCAACTTTGGCCGGCGTCCCCCTCCTCAACCTCCGTTGCCACTAGGGGAGAGGAAGAGGCACCAAAGAGTAGTTGTCTGACCTATTTTAGAAGTTTAGGATGAGATGAATCATTCCCTTGAAATGCCTATTTTCTTCTGCTGACTACAAAGGGAGTCTAGACAACCAGTCTGGATGCAGAGCCATCTACTTGGATGGATTAATTACCCTAAATTTGGAATTTTCTAAAGCATTTTCACATGACAGCCAGACCTGTGTCCTTAAGTTATGCATATGCCTTCCAAAATTACACCTGAAGAGGCTGATGGTTTCCTACTCCCCGTAACTGATGGTCTGTGCTGGGAGACATCTGGGGCCACTGGCTTTGGCCTTACAAACGCTCTTTGCTTGCTTAGATTTAGAGCTTCATTTCCAGCTTCTCTGTGGCCTCTACATCAAGCAGAAGGACAATCTCTGCTTCAGTGCCTGTGTTTTCCACATGCTGAATATCTGATTCAGAGGAGTTTCTGTGTTAGGATAGGTTTAATTCAGATTTCGGTGGGGTTTAGATGAGGTCACTGGCAAAGCTACGCATTATTGCAGCAGAGGCAGTGATTTGGGCCAAGAAGAGCTCTGTAAGGGAAAGTCCTTCTCAAACATTGCATCGATCCTAATAATTATTTAGATGTCCACTCACCTCTGGTGAAAATGCTTTCATGCCATCGTGTTTTGGCTTCATGAAAAACGCTATGGTCAATGTGAAATCGGTGAAAACACAAAATATACCATGAAGTTGGCAGTCCCTGCTGGGGGAACCAAGATGGGAGAAGATAGCTGGAGCCTGAAGGGGGAAAGCCATGAAAAAGCCATTGAGTTGGCTTTTCTATTGGCATTTTGTTGGAGACGTTGGGTCTGGAGCAGCTTTCGGGTGTGGAAATGGGGTTGGTGTTGGATGACTCATGACTAGTGCCAAGGATGAGCCCAAAATGCCACCGAGAGCTCATTCCCCTGCCAGCAGCTTCCTCTTCTCTTGATGTTTCAGAGATATCCCTGGATGTGGACTTGAGCCGTAGTGGGAGAGTGAAGAGCAGAGGGAAGGACAAGGTAAGGAGAAGCTTTGCTGTAGGCAACATACAGGGGGGAGTCAAGACAGAGTGCAGCCATTTGCAGTTTCTTCCCCAAAAACCTCCAGGAGGGAGAGAGACTTTGATGGTGTCAGTGTCTGAATTGGAGAAAATAACATGGTGAATTCTCTACGTACTAATTGAGGAGGAAAGGACTTTATTTTCTTATATTCCATCCCAAAATCTCCTGCCTCTCCAGTCCAGCCCCAAGGATCACATAGGAGAAAATACNCCCCCCCCCCCCCCCCCCCTTTTTGGACTTGAAACACGCCACTAAATGAGTCAGCTGCAAATTTTGCAAACAGCAAGAGATTTACCCCTTTGGCAACAAATCTGCATGTGCCTGAGCACTTACACCCTATTGGGCAATTAACTGCAGCCCAATCGGCAGCACAAATTGTACAGCGAGGTGAGATGCGCTTCTAGAAACGGTGTAGTGCTGTCCAGATGAGGCTCAGCAGATACTTTCTGGCTCATTAGAAGATAAGATCTCTTTGAAATAGTCTTGGCTGGCCCTGCTAGAAGCGGACGTTAGGAAATTTAGTGGCTTGAAAGCATCACTGCTCTCTCCCCACCGGTCTTGACACCAAGTTGTGGCCATGGCTGTAGGGCTTTCCCCAGTTCAGGAGGAGGCTGGGATGGGGGAAATCTCATTCCCATCCTCTTTGGGTTCTTCTCTTCTAGGCCAAGTGGACGTGGGGGCCAAATGGGCAAGGTGCCGTACTCCTGGTCAACTGTGACCGGGACAGCCCCAGCATGGGCGGGCCAGACAGTGGTCAGGTGGACATACGGACCACTGCAGGTAGGGTGTCATCTGCAGCATGAAGGGACCCAAAAGATCTCACTGGGGTGTTTCCTGCTTGCAAAACCTTCCTCCCCTCTCTCTGTGTCCCCTCTTTCCATCTTTTTCTGCACTGTAGACCTTCAGGACATGTCCATCATGCTACTGCGGACCCAAGGTCCTAGCGCTATCTTTGCTGAGTACCAGGTGGTCCTGCACGTCCCCGAGTCGGATGCGGATAAAGTGCGGGTTTTCCATGCTATCCGTGAGTATTCCTTCCTTCCCAAATATCCATGCATGACCCCCAGGTGGGTGAGTCTTGGTATTTTTGTTTTTTACCCATAGCTAGGGGTACCTCTGTTTGCTGAAAATACCCATTTATCCCCAAAGCTCCTCTGCTATTCTAGAAGATGGGAAAAATCGAAAGGGAAAGGATAAAAAAAGGCTTTTCTCAGTGGGGTTGCTGAAATTTTGACATTCCCACGGGGCAGATAACCCCCATGTGGCTCCCGGCACCTTTTCGGTGCGGGCGATGACCCAGCCACCAAAGCAGCCCATCTTGCTGAGCAGCGCATTCTTGCCTTTGAACACCCTGGCAGCTGGATCCCCGGCAGCTCACCGCCGAAAATCAGGTCAGGGAACCCAAGTGTATCATTAGATGCTTAACTGGAGCCACGCACCTTGAAAGGGTTGGACCTGAGGGTATAGAGTCCTCGTTGTATGAGGAAGATCAAGTGTGTTCCCCAGAGAAGAGGAGGCACACCCGCTCCTCTGCAAACCACACTGGCATCAGCCACCTCCTCGTCGGTGCCTCCTTCCAGCCTGGTGCACAGGTTGGTCACCCTGTCTTGGGTTGGGTGTTTTGGTGTTTCTCTAGGGAGTGACTCACACCCCCACTACAAACCCGTGCTGGGGCCAGACAAGCTCTCCTACGTGCTGGACCACATCGGCAATGGAGAAAACACCTTCTACGTTGAAGGTTTGGCTTTCCCCGACGTGGGCTTCTCTGGGTTGGTTTCCTTCAGCGCCAGCTTGCTGGAGGTTCCCCATAAGGTACGTGGGGTTTGCCCTTATCCCCTGCAAAGTTCCCAAGTGGTGGGGTTTTCAACTGCCGCTCCCTGGCGTTTCACCCCTCGCAGAATTCGCCGGGCACCCCGATTTTCACGGATACGGTGGTTTTCCGCATGGCACCCTGGATAATGACACCCAACACCCAGCAGCCTATGGAGGTTTTTGTCTGCAGGTAGGAGGGATGTCAGCCCATCTCTCTCCTGGCTTGGGTGACTCTCCACGGAGGAGCTTTTGACCTTTCCTTGCTATGTAGCCACTATAGGGTGAGCCAGGCCTTATGCATGCTATAACGGGGGCAATATTTGGGTTGGGAGCTCGCTGTCACTGCTGTACTCCTTACAACCCCAAGGAGAAAGCCCTGGAGGACCCTCTCCAGGGTCTAACCTCATGTAGTACCATTATCCAGTGCATTCAGAAATGAGGAACGTGCTGCACGGTTGCGGTTCAGGGGGCTTCTTTTGATCCCCCCTTTCAATGTTTGCTCCTTCCTCTCCCTCTAGCATCCAGCAGGGCCCGGATGCCAACCAAGTCTTTCTTGAAGGGCTGAAGGTCCTGCTGAGGAAAGCTAACTGCAAGCTGACCATCTGCTCAGAGGTGGAAACCCGCAGTGACCGCTGGATCCAGGTCATCAATCGATGCTTGTAATACATGGCTCTCCTGGTCCCTTATGGGCTTCTGGGCACGTAGGGTGTCACCCCACTTGTTGACACCCTTGGGAGGGACAAGCTGAGTTGCTTGGGCAAGCACCTAGATGCTGAGAGGTGAACCAGGCAGCTGTCAACTAAAGCACAGGGAAATGCTGCTGCTGGTGGCAACCAGCACAGACTGGGATCTGCTCCAGGGACCCAATGGGTCATTTGCAAGAGGGCCCCCATTGGGCTTTACAAGAGGGTCTGTAATGCAAGAGGGGTCCTACTGCAAGTGGAACCCTGTGGGGCTTTGCGAGAGGGTCCCACTGCAAGAGGAAATCTAAAGAATATTGCAAGAGGAAGCCCATTGCAAGGGGGACCCTGTGAGGCATTGCAAAGGGATCCCCACCTCAAGGGGAACCCTGTGGGACATTACAAGTGAGTCCCCACTGGGGACAAGAGGAACCCTGTGGAGCTTTGCAATCGGGTCCCCACTGCAAGAGGAACCCTACAGTACATTGCAAGAGGGACCCTCCCAGTGCATCTCCAGAAGGACAGGGGCTGGATGTGCCATGTACTCCCCCACAGCATGTCCAAGCCCTGCTGTCCCTGACCGTTGTGACTGTGTGTTGCTTCCGTGGGGTTGACCCAATGTGCCAAGCGTTGTGTCACCCCCCAGAGGAGCAAAGCAGCTGCCTCCCTTGGGCTTAAGGGCAAAAGCCAGGCTTTGCCAGGTTGGCCCCATTTCCTGCTCCACCCTCAACCTCACACCTTGCTGAGATGGCTATCACCTCATCAGGAGTCTTCCTCCTCCTCTTCCTTCTCTTCCTTCTTCTCCTCCTTCTCCTCTTTCTTCTCTCTTCTTCCCACAACAGGATGAGCTGGAGTTTGGTTACGTGGAAGCGCCGCACAAGTCCTTCCCCGTTGTCTTTGACTCTCCCAGGAACAGAGGCTTGAAAGATTTTGCTTTTAAAAAGATCCTGGTGTGTCATTTTATTGCCAACCCCTCTTTTTCCCCCCAAAAAAATCCTCCACCCAGGTGGTTCCCGTCACCACTCCCCTCTTCCCCAGGGCCCTGATTTTGGCTACGTGACCCGTGAACCCCCTGGGAAAGAGGTCACCAGCCTTGACTCCTTTGGCAACCTGGATGTCAGCCCCCCGGTGACAGTGCGAGGGAAGGAGTATCCCCTGGGCCGTATCCTCATTGGCAGCCCCCTGCCTTGGTGAGACACGGGGGGTGGGCGAGCCCTCCCTCTGGGATGCTGGGAAGCAGCGAAAAATCCTTGTATGAGTAAAAATTGCACCTTTCAGAGTGGAAATTTGGGGCTAAATACCCTCAAAATGAGAGTTTGGGACCAGTTTCCATTGAATCCCAGATTTAATGTGCATCGTTATTCCTTCCTTCCTTACAAAAATCCTGCCACTGCTCTGATTTTTACCCTCTCCCAAACTGTTGGTACTTCTGCTCTGATCCCACAGTGCTGTAAGCATCCAGGCTTGGTTTTATTTTCCCTCTACTCAAAGGAAAAGCAGTGGAATCCAGGAAAGAGTAAAATCCTGAATGACTGGAAATTGTTTTGCTCTGGGCAGGCGGTGCTAGGCAGCTCCGTGGGAACAACAGTGCCCTGCGAAATCCTCCACAAAGGAGGTTATTTTCCTGGAAAAAAAATAACAACAGGGACCAATCCAGATGGGGTTTGATCCGGGATAACAAATGGGATGCTCCGATCCCAGCCCCGCTGCAAGCCAGGGAGCTTGGTTCAGTTACAGCAGCGGGTAAATGGCATTTTCCCAGCCTCGCCAGGACCGTAATTATCCCTTATTACAAGAAGTTTAATTAATGTTTTCCCAGCCTCCTGCTGTCTGTCTAAGAAAACTTCACCCCTGCGCAAAGGAGCGATTTAAGATTCACAGGGATGGGGGGAATTGAATCCAAAGGTGCCTGAGCACAGTGGGGGATGTAATGCCCAGCTGCCTATAGATATAGACAGCCTATATATATTTATATAAATAAATATATTATATATATTTTAATATATTATGTAGGTATATATAATATAAATATTTTAACAGATAGTATAGATATAGCAATATATATGATATTTTAGATATAGTAGTATACTATGTAGTAATATATAATGTAGATCTATTAATAAATAGTGTATTTATTAGTATATAATAGAGATATATATTGCTCAGACTATTTCCAGCCTCTTCCCGGTGTTTCCCATTAAGATTGGATGTGCAGTTGCCTCTTCTCCCCTTGATATGATGTTCGGGGGAAGGACGGAGGTAAATCTTGGGGAGAGGAGTGATGGCCGCCCGCTTTCTCCTCCTCCCTCTGCTCCCCAGGGCCTCCGGCCGGCGGATGTCCAAGGCGGTCAGGGATTTTCTTTACGCCCAGAAAGTGCAGGCTCCGGTGGAGATTTACTCAGAGTGGTTGACTGTGGGCCACGTGGATGAATTCCTCACCTTCGTCCCCGCGTTCGATAGGAAGGTACCGGTCCCCGGAGCTGTTCCTGCCCTGGAGCATTTTCTGCACATGGCAAAAAAAAAACCACTCTGTTTTTGCAATTGCTTGGGTGATGAACCTTCTTTTGGGGTGGTTTCCTGGGAAATGGTGAGTCCTGGGGTGGCATCCTCTGCATCCTGTGACATGTGGGGCTGGGTTTGGAGTCAATGTGGTGTCTCTCGGCAGGATGATGGGCTAAAATATCCCCCACCCAGCAGCAAAGCATGAACCCCTCGGTTCTCTTCCGCAGGGTTTCCGGCTCCTCTTGGCCAGCCCCAATGCCTGCTACAAGCTCTTCAAGGAGAAGCAGAGGCAAGGCCATGGTGAAGCCACGCAGCTCATTGGTAAGAGAGAGGGTGAGAGCATCCCTGTGTTGTGCTGGGGACTTACTGGTATCCTCTTGTAGTCCCTTGTCCCCGGTGACCACTCTGCTCTTTTCCCTGTGCAGGGCTGAAGAGCGCTGAGAGGAGAAGCATCGATGAGATCCTGGCAGATGAGCCGCTGAGGAATGACAACAGGCATGTGCAGGTGGGTCTTTGCACCCATGGATTTGGATGGATTTGCTCACCTCATTTTGCACATTGCTGCTGGGTGATTTCTGGGTGGTGGAAGCATTTTTAGAAGAGCAAGAAACGTCCCCATGTGGGGCATGGAAGAAGATGAGCAAGAATAGTAGCCATGAAGGAGCCAGGCACCCTTGGGTGCTGGATCACCCCAGCCTGTTGGGAGATGACTGTAGAGGTGCCAAAACTGAAGGAAAGAGGTTGCTTGGGTTGGGGATGGGTTCAGGAGGTTGCTCAGAGGGATGGGATGGGATGCCATGGCATGGCATGGCATGGCATAGGATGTGTGAGGAGCTGAGCAGGATGCAATGGGACACATGGGTCCATGCATGGGATTTGGGGGAACTGGGATGGCCTGGGGTAGAAATTCCATGTCCCTCTCTCTGCAGCGCTGCATCGACTGGAACCGTGACGTTCTGAAGCGGGAGCTGGGTTTGAATGAGCAGGACATCATCGACATCCCCCAGCTCTTCATCATGAAGGGCTCCCGCGCAGATGCCCTCTTCCCAGACATGGTGAGTCCTCTGGCACCTCCTTCCCTCCCACCCCTCTCTTTCCATCCACACCTGATGCCAACACACCTTTTGGGTGGAATACATTGGGTTTTTTGTCCGGCTGCAGGTGAACATGCTGGTGCTGGGCAAGCACCTGGGCATCCCCAAGCCCTTTGGACCACTGGTGGGTGGGCAGTGCTGCCTGGAAGAGCGGGTGCGGGAGCTGCTGGAGCCCCTGGGCCTCACCTGCACCTTCATCGACGACTACTTCTCCTACCACGTCCTCTCTGGGGATGTCCATTGTGGCACCAACGTCCGGCGTAAGCCCTTCACCTTCAAATGGTGGCACATGGTGCCCTGAAACACCGTGGGTTGAGCTTGGGTCCTGTAACCGGAGGATGAAGGTGCCTTTGGTGCATCAGAAGATGCATCAAAATAAAGGGTTTTGTCAATAAAGCTGCATGAACACTGAGGGCTCAGCTCTTCCCCATCTCCTGTCCTTTTTCCCTCAGCTGTTAGGTTAAAAATGTTGTTTGCAACCTCTTTTTCTGCTTTTTTTAAACACGTGGGTTTGTTATGGGAATGGTGGTTTTATGGGATGGGGTCAACTGTGGTGGGTGGAGGAGAGTCACAGGGCTTCTTCAAGAGCGTCATGCAAGGAAGCTGCTTTTGGGGGTCTGTGTCCCCATCCCACTGCTAAAGGGTCTTACAGCCCCTTATCCCAGGACCGTAGCTAACAACCCCCCTTAAAAATCCTCTTTATCAGCCAAAAAACCACCTTCCCTTGGGGTGACCGCCTCCTTGCCATGGCAGGGTGTGGAGGCAGAGCCCCATCCTCCTGCAGATCATTTTACACCTTCCCCAACAACAAATATTCCTTCTCTCTCTGTGGCTGCCCCGGCTGCTCTTTCTCTCTCTCTTTTCACGGCAAACGGAGCATGTTTGTTTCCCCGTCTGACCTGGCACCCCTGCCCATCCCTCCTGCCAGCGCTGCTCTTGCCCAGCAGGAACTGAAACCAGGCACCGCTTACCCCTGAGCAACCCCGGGACCTCTTATGGGGCTAAACCCACATCTATTTTTTATTTTTATTTTTTCCTTTGCAAACAAATACGTTTTGAGGCGTAAAATCACAGCTACGCCTCCAGTACAAACTGCTGTGATGCTGTGTCTGCAAGCTGTGCTGGAGAACTAAGGGGGATGCTCCCCCAAAGGGGTCACACCTGTGGTTTTTTGGGGTTGGTTGTTTGGTGTTTTTTTTTTTTTTTTTACTAAAATGAGGATTTCTAACCCCAGGAACCCCCTCTCCCTGTCGTTACGGCTCAGCTGAGTTTCCCCAGTTTGAGAGACATTAAATTCCAGCGGCGCGTGATCCCACAGGGAGTTGGTGGGGGGACAGCTGCATCCCAAAGGGCTCTCCCACGCCGAGACGAGGATTTAATTAAAACAAAGATGATTATAAAACGGTGACAGGGTCTGCTGTTCCCCACCACAGGTGACATACTGACACCCCACCCCCCCAACCCTGCAGCACCCAGGGGATGGGGCAAGCACCCAGTTAGCAAAAATAAGACAAACCTCCCAAAATAAGAATTAAAAGGGCAATTTTTCTAACTGGGCAAAGAAAACCCTTCAGGAGGAGAAATAAAACCCCTCTGAGCCTGGCGCTGGCACCTCCCCAGCTCGGCTCCAGTGTCACGCTGAATATTTTATGGCGTGGGTTTAAGGGGGGAGGGGGGGCGATGCCATCAGCATCTCTTTGTGCTTAGAGGGGGGTAGAGGGGTGCACAACACACCCTCGAGCTTCTTAAAAAGAAAAAGAAAAACTCTTGTGGATGTCCTGGGGTGCTTCCCGCCCCCCTCCATGATTCATGCTCCATGACCGGGCAGTGAGCACACCCAGCCCGTGGGCTGAGCGCCCGGAGGTGGGATTAAGCTGGGCTTTGTTTAATCCCCTCCCAGTAGACAGACTTTATAAATCCCCCAGTAGCAACTGGTGCAGCACCCAAGGGTGCCCTGGGGGCCTGCCGGCATGGCCCAGCAGCGCCGCGTCCAGCTCTCCACCCAGCGTCCCACCAGCACTGTCTGTGTCCTGGGTACCGAGCTCTCCCTGGATGTCCGTGGGTAAGCAAGAAAATCTGCTTTTTAAATCTCATTTTTGGCTTCTATCCCCTTAATCAAGCAGATAAAAATAGCTCGAGGTGGGGTGGGGGCGATGCTGCTGCGTGGGGTGGTTTTCCCGAGGGATGCGGAGCCGGGGGAGGAAGAGGATGCTCCAGATCATGATACAACAACTGCGCGGTGACCCCCTCTGAGGGACACGTTGCATTTTTTGGGGTGCAACAAGCGCTCCCCCTCCCCAAGACCTTTCCTTGATGCTCGTGCTGGGGTTCACATCCTGGCCGGGGGCTGCTGCATCCTGCTGTGAAATGGAAATATTTCCTTGTTTCAGCAGAACACGGGGAGTGAAACTGCCAGGGTGTCACCTCCCAGCACCTGCTGTTCCAGCTGCTCCGCTGGCCCCAGCCCAAGTCCAAATGCTTCGCAGCAGCGGGTTTCGCTTTTTCTTTCCCTAAAACCCAGCTCCAGCAGCCTCTTGGGAATTTCATTTTCCTTAATGCCTCCAAACCCACTGCACCCTTGCTGCCAACAGCATCCCATCCTCTCCCGCTGGCCCCCGGGGTGGGTTTGTCCCCTCCACCCTGGGGACAGATCCGGATTTTCCTCCCTCGAGGATCAGGATTTGTGCTCCTTGGCCCATTGCCCGTGGCCTCTTGCACCGAGTCGGAGCCCTGCGAGCTGCAACTGGTCCCACCGTGCCTTGCCTTCGCCGTTACAGGGATGCAACCGACCGGGGGCGAAATCCAAATATTTGGGGAGCCTTGAGCCCAAACTGTGGATTTCTAACCCCCCCCGCAAACCTCCTCCAAAACAGCTCCAGGGTTCTGCTGTGATGGAATATTGCAGGATTTGTTGCCATCGACTTCTGCAAAAGGATGGTGCAGCGTTTATTGCGATGAATTCCACGGGGTTTGCTGCAATTTCTGCTCGCAAGGCGCTGCATTTTACATCATTTGAGGCACTCGGACACTGGGAAGTTTTGCGTGTGTTCCCGGGTTTGTCGCAATTCCCACCGCGGGATTTCTTGCTGCTGCCTTTTGAGGGATTTCTTGCCACTGGCAGGATTTATTGTAAGCACCTTTAGTGGGATTTGTCGTGATTTGCCTTTTGCTGGCTTTGTCATAATCGCGTTTTGCAGGGTTGGTTGCACATCACAGACTGATCTGGGGTTGGAAGGAACCTATGGAGACGCCCCCCCAAGTCTAACCCCCACCCAGAGCAGGGTCACCCAGAGCAGGTCCCACAGGAACGTGTCCAGGGGGAGTTTGAATGTCTCCAGAGATGGAGACTCCACCACCTCTCTGAGCAGCCTCTGCCAGGGCTCTGCCACCCTCAAAGTCACAAAGTTCCTCCTCAGGTTGAGATGGAACTTCTTATGG
>VXBJ01007730.1:833181-846530 GCA_013400055.1 Nycticryphes semicollaris | reverse complement strand
TATGCTTCTAAAGGAAAACAGGCCCTCTAGGCATCTTTGTGGCAATCCTCTGGACTCCTTCCAACAGGAACATGTCCCGTCTGTGCTGAGGACGCCAAAAAAGCCTTCCGTGTTCTTCCTACATCAAAGGGTTGGTGCTGGCAGGATGAGAAGTCTATAGCAAGGGACATACCAGGTCTTAAGGTTCGCTTAGACACAAAGCGGTGTCAAAGTACAGCAGCCCAACCCCCTCATCCAAGGGATGGTGTATTTGTGTGTATGTGTGTATGTGCAGGGGTGTCACATGCAGGGACCTGCTGGATCTGCTCTCTCTGAGAAAGGTTTCAAAATAAGGAAAACTCACCCATTGGGAACTGCTGCTCATAGTCCAAAAGTAAAATTTCCAACTTTCTCTTAAGATCTTCCACTGCAGTTTTGACAACATTAAGCTTCTCATCGAGTGTCATTTTAGTCATTGTTGAAGGTGAGCCTTTGTACCTCTCTCTCTGAGATGTATTATTCTAATAATGACATAAGAGAATAAAGGGGAAGATGTAAACAACAGCAGATTTAACATCTACCACGTCAGATGATACTGTAAAGCCAGAGTGGAAAAAGAGCAGTGATCTCCCTAAAATCTTACTTTTTCTATCAAGACCTTCCCATGGAGGATAGTTTTCTGTAAGATTTCAGGTTACTGTATCCCTATGCATACATAAACTTTCTATTTTGAAACTTTCTTCTTGTTCTAGAACCCAAACCAACAGTTTTAAAAGGTATTAGTATGAGATCTAGCATAAAATAAGCACAAAGGGATAAGCCTTATCTGCCTCAAACTAGAAATTTTGGAAATCTACACCAGAGCTTGTTCTCTCAGCCTGCCTGCAGAGCCTGGGGAAAGAAAGAGGCATCCTGAAGGCTTCATTAATCTCACTTGCAGGTAGGCGTCTCAATTAGGCCAGATGACTCACATGCTCTAAAAGTGCCCGTTTCTCTTCACTGACTGTAACGGGACTTTGGATCAGATGGACAAACAGTCACACCAGGAAAATTCCAACACAGGCCCCTGTGCCTTGCCCTGGAAGTTCACTTCTGGCACCTGGCACTGTCACACCCAAAAAGCCCCACTCCAAATTCCTGCTAGCTAATTCGCATCATTGGCATTGTTGTTTTCATCATCAAAAAGGCTCTGCAGAACTGAGAGTGCTTTAACTGACTCTTTTGAAAGCTCTTGATGCATTTTCACCAATAAAGTTGTTAGGAAGCACTTAATAACTTTGTGAGTTCTTTAACTTGCAGATGTGTATGTACATATTCTGGAAAATAAGATAATAAAGGATCTTATCTCAGCCTTAGTTTTGACTCAGGACTGGATTTAAGCAACACAGTCCCCACTTCAGCTCACCAACATCCTTGGAATAAACCAAGTTTTGACTTGCATCCCAAACTTATGCTTTGCTAATATTTGTTCCCTCTGAATTTCTCCCTCCAAACTTCCCCTGGTAACTGCAATGGCTGTGGATTGGAGCAGTGTCTCTAGTGAGAATAGTGCAGTGGGGAACCGAAATTGCCCTGTACATTTTCAGCTCTCCCAGACAGTCAGCTCAAGACTTTCTACTCATATTCTGCTGCTTCATCACTTACCGTTTGGGCTTTGATGTCTGCAAGCTTGTTTGCTTCACCACAGAGCTGGTGAACGCTCTCTTCAGTTTTCGCTTGAGCTGCTTTGTGCTCTTGTTCAATGAACATCAGTGTGTTTCTCTCCTGTCTTTCAACATATTCCTTCATGCAACAGAAATCTTCAGTAACCTGGGTTCTGATCCGAGATGCGTATTCCTGAAAGGCGGAAAACATGGAGTTCATTGTGTTGGTTGAAAAGATGTGTAGAATATGAGAACCTACTGCCCCATCTAACATGCTCTTTGACTGACTCCTACTGACTCCTAACAGCTACCTTGATTCAAAGGAGTAAAATATATTTGACACTCTCCTCCATTACCTACAATGAGATTTTGGGCATGTTAAAGACCTTGACTATTTCATGGCCAGCACTTTCTCCTTGACAACTCAGAAAGATCAGTATTCCCTCTTGATGATTTACATTTTGTGTCTAAGAGTTCCAGAAAACGTTCAGGCTGTTCCTGAGGTGGGCAGAAAAAGGAAACAATGCACAACTCCAGCAGCTTTTCTGCCAGCCAGGACAGGGGTTAGTACAGCCAGAGCCATAGTTCATTTGCATCAATAAAAACAGAGTCATGACAGCAACAGAAGGAAACACAAAGGCAGACCCCTGCTCTGGGCTGGAAGGCTGGACTGGAGTCAGTCACATCCCCAGGTGGCAGTGAGAACAGAAGCCAACAGTAGGAACGGAAGCCACCTGCAGGCAGTGAACGTACAACGTGAAACTTTCCTTTACTCAGACCTTTCCTCAAGAGGTAGATGGTCTTTTCCTTGGAGATGTCTTATATCTCTTCCTTTTGTCAAGAAATACATTGCACCATTTATCTACAGAACCCTCAAAGAAAGCATCACTAGGTTGAGCAGCAAGGCAGTAAAAATCCCTACATCACTGGCATTAGTTAAACACTGCACTGGTTGAGGAGGGGTCTGGAAGACCCCTCAAAATTAATTTTAAGTGGCAATAGTCACAAGGAAGTCAACATGCAACAGCCATCAATTACATGTCCGAACATAATTGTGAGCTTCAACCCTTTGCACAGACTGAAGAAGACTTTTTAGATACATATGTGCTAAAATAATGAAGGTATATAGATTTTTCTCCTCTCCTCCAAGTTTGGGAGTTATTTTAAGCAGAGATCTAGATAATGAACAAGTTCCATTCTATCCATTCAGCTGGGTGGAGCTGCAGCACTGCATAATAACAACATTATGTGTCCTTTCAAGAGTCTCCAATGTGATGTCGGTGCAACAAATAACACCCAGCACAAAGAACACTCGGTTATTACTATCACACATCAGCCAAACTTGTACAAGCATTCGTTCTAATTCAGCTTCGCAGTCCTCAATGTATCAGACACCACCGAAGAACCCCAAACACAGCTTTACCTAAATCAATCCGGTCAATGTCCACGAGATTGTTAAACCAGTGGCAACACTACCGTGTGAAATGCAAACGGGGCAAAGGGAAAGGTAAAGTTCACTCAATCCCAGCCATGTCCCATGTTCAGGACCCTGGTGGAGTATTTAGAGTTGTGGCAAGAGCTGTGCCGGGGGGTGCCGCGGGGAAGGAGCCCTGGGCTGTGCCGGTGGGTGACGCGAGTTGTATCCAGCCGTACCTTCTCCTCTGGTCGCCGCCCCGCCGAGCTCCGGTGGCTGCAGGGAACGGCTTCGGAGGGTTTCGTTTCATCCCGCGTTTCCGACTTTTCCTCCTTTACCACCTCCGAGATGAAGCTCACCAAAGCGGCCAGCTCCCGGTTGGGCCGCAGGTCCTTCAGCTCAAAGCCTTCCCGGCAGAGCGGGCAACAGGCGCGCTGCTTCCCCCGGCAGTACGGGAGGAGGCAGGGCCGGCAGAAGGTGTGGGTGCAGCCGGCGAGCAGTACCGGGTCGCTGAAGAACTGCAGGCAGATAGTGCACGTCAGCTCCACGGCGCCCAGCAGCCGCTCCACGCTGACAGCGGCAGCCATGGTGCGGCCCGGACCGGGGCGGAGCGGGGAGGAAGGCCCGGTTTCGTTTCCCCCGGGCTCCTCCTCCCGCCGGAGCCGGGAAAGCGCCGGGGGCCGGGCGGCTCCGCTCCGCTGGAGGTCGCCGGGTCTCCCTCGGGGCAGCTCCCGGCCCGGCTCTGCCGCCGACTTGGGCCGGGGATTCGTTTTCGAGAAATGAGATGGGAGGCGGAGC
This sequence comes from Nycticryphes semicollaris, assembly GCA_013400055.1. Lineage (NCBI taxonomy): Eukaryota > Metazoa > Chordata > Aves > Charadriiformes > Rostratulidae > Nycticryphes > Nycticryphes semicollaris. The sequence goes on along the minus strand of VXBJ01007730.1, from coordinate 842,696 downwards.
TCGCCGTGACCCGGCCTTGCCTTTTACTGACTGGCGGAAGAAGTTGCTGCTCGCTGCACGATTTCATTTTCCGAGGGAATTTCCCGGGTTTGGAAGGAGTCACGGCAGAGCTGCTGACGAGGCTGGTCCCCTGACCCATCCCCGAGAGCAGAGCCCTGGCCCTGGGAAGATCAGGCAACAGGACAGACTTATCTCTTCTGAGGTCATCCTGGGTTACCCATCTAATCTCCAAATAACAATTAACGTATGCCAAAACCACAAATCAGAAGGTGTGTGGCTATCGATTTCAAGGGCTGCTGGATTAGGTTGTAACCAAGATTTGCTCACACACACACACCCCCACCCGTGAGCTAGAATGAATCAGGTTGCATGTTGAGAGTGGGAGGATGGTGAAGTTCGTGGGAGCACATCAGCAACAAAACCGCTGCAGGTTGCTCAGAGTTGGATGGTGATGAGCTGGCTGAAAGAGGCAGAATGACAATCCAACAACGCAATTCTCCTGCAGTATTGGGGAGGAAGAGTTAATCTTGCTAATCCCTGCAAGTATTGGCACTTCCCCTTTTCTGCAGAAGAGGAGAACTATTCTGGCTATCTTAGACTGGCTGGCAACTGCCAGCAAAAGGTGGAAGCCTCAGCAGAAGCTTAGTCTGCAAGACTTCCTCTTGATTTGCAAACTAAGGCTATCTGAAAATTAAAGAACTGAATGAGTGGCTGCTTGGTAGAACCAAATCTCAGGCTGGGTCTTGAGGCAAGAAAATACTCATGGCACTGGATCAGCCAAAGAAAATCTGCACCAATTCCTGCCTAGAAGGGATGTGACTGGGAGCTGATCAGGAGGCACCACCCTCCACTGTCAGCACTGGTCCTCATTCACTGAGCATCTTCAAGCAAGTCACCAAAGAGAACACTTTCAAAAATACTTTCTGCCTTGCAATGCTCAGACTCATCACGCTTGTTAAGCTTCAGCTGGTTTTCAGGAGGTGAGATAGATCAGCATCTCTTTATCCTGCCCTCATGATGTGTTTGCTGGGGCACCATGTGGCGTTGCTTTGGAAATATTTGGTCTTCACGTTAGGTTTGACACTCATCAAAGTCAAACAGCAGAGACTGCTGAAAGCAAGGAGCTAGGGGTGTTTGTAACTACAGTGATTCCTTCACAGTATCCTCCACAATTCAAAACAGACTTTTATTTTTTACTGTGCCAGAAATATAACACTGTAAAAGACATTAAACCCACTTTGTTGAAAACCACCATGTCCCCATCTGGGCAAAAGCTACAGCCAGGTGGAGTGCAGTTGCCTGACTCTGCTCGTCCTTGAGAAGGACATCCAGTGACTCCAGCATGAGTGTGTATCTTAGATCTCTCCAACAGGACACCCTGTATCTTCCCAATAGGTGACGACAGCTTTGCCTGTCGGTCACTCTCCCTATGGACTCATGTAAGAGACAACCCCATTCGCTGGCAGGACACATGCCACCGGTTGGGGCATCAGGTACATCCTTCAGGTTATACAGGAGTCCTGACTTCAGATCAAGACAAGAAAAAGATGATCTGATCTAACAGCACACGGAGAAGTCCTCAAGGAAATGCATACCAAACCCTTCCGGGGTCAGGCTTTCTCCACTGACTTTGGTAAGACAACACTGGATGGATTCATCCCTATATCAGGCTGGGAAGGGCTCCTCTGCTCAAAATCAGAGAAGAGCAGGAGAGAGAAGGCACTTCAAGCAAAGTTCTGCAGGGGCACAGATAATTTGTGAATATCTGCACTCCCTCTTACTCGTTTCTCTGTTGCCCCCATTCCTGTGCCTGTGGCTGTTGAAGGAAGAAGCCCTTTGCACTAAAACCTCTGCAGGGCCTCGAGCACCATCCTTGCCAACAGAAAGAGGCCACAGAGCAGTGCTGAACAGAGCCCAACTAGTGCAGTTCACCACAACCCAGCACTAGCCTGAACTGCTCAAAGGTTGGGCAATGACCCCGTTTAAGGCGTTGATCCACTCCCGCTGCTCCCGGTCGTTCTCACATATAAACACGAACTCTCTCATTGGCGTGACCACGGTGATGGCTGGTTTCCTCTTCTTCACCCGGACTCCCTGGGGCAAACCAGCTCGTACTTCGTATCCCTCCTCCATCCTCCCAATAAAAACCTGGCCCTGTGCAAATGCATCCTAGAAAGAAGGAAGCAGAAGACAGCCATTAGGCATTGAACTCACAGCTCCAGCAGACACTGTTTCTACCCTTTGGCATGGAGTGGGAAGCGGGGATGTGTGAAGGGGACACTGATGTGGTGACAGGCAGCAGGAAACACTGGGGGTTTTGTTACACTCACAGGTGTTCCCAGAAGGAGGAGGTAGGGACCCACTGGTACCGAGCTAGTTGGTGGATGTTCAGAAGGAGCAAGAACAGATATTCCTGTGGTTAGAGCAGTGCTAGGAAGCAGGATTTTGGGGCTGCCAAGCCTCTGTTATTGGCATGTTGCTCATTTTGCCCAAGGTCACAGGCACAATGGGAGAGCCTATAAACACTACCAGCAGGAGCAGCTACTTTTAAGAGACTTAGAACTTCTTCACAGCCACTGTAAGGGCCAGAATTCCCAACGAGCTCAGCTTCAAGGAGATCCATTGACAAGGGAGATGAACTCTTGAGACAGCCTGCTCCAGTCTCGTGCAGCCACTGGAAGAGCTGGATGAGAACAGACCCTTCCTCCCCACCCAAGGTCATGAAGGATTTTATGGAATAGCAAAGAATGCTCCTCTTACCAGTGGATTTTTAAAGTAGAGCAGGTTCCTTTCTTGAGAATCCAGGCAGAACCAGCGCTCCTTAAAGGCTTCTTTCTGCTGCAAGGAGATGGTAGAAGTTCTTTAAAGACCAAGGTCCCAAAGGGGAGTTTGACCTGTTTAAGGCAGATCCCTGGACTGCTTAAAAGACTGAGAACTTGAGTTCAGTTCCATTCATCCCTGTAACTGGTAAGGGGTGAGTCACTGCTCTGTGTGACCCTCAGCTCCTCTCCCCTTTGGTTCACACTCCAGATTTGCGTTCACTGACAATCCTTTGGGGAGGGCAAGGAAGTTTGGTTCTACCGGTGATCAGATTACCAGGATTAAGAAAGTTGCAACAAACGGATTAATTGAAAGCACAGCAGGGAATGATCCCTGGGACCAGTAGCAGTAACAGAGAGTGTGCAAAGAACTTCAGCATTTTCCTTTGGGATTGCATTGCAGGATACACAATGGTAGTGGGTTTTTTAAAAGTGCTAATTCCATCAGCTACACTCATCTGACCACTCCCTGAACTATTCATTCCTCTGTGCTGAACCCAAGGGTCCTTTTCTAGGGCTCACTTCAGTTTGAGGATAATTTAGGCTTCAGGAGAAAAACACATACTCTACCATGCTTGTGGCTGTGAGTGTTCTCTGGGCAAGCACCTGCAGGAAGATGTATGTGGGCACTAGCATCAAGCTGAGCCAAAACCCCAGCACATGCAGTATCAGTATGTCACCTCTAAACTTTTTGATGGGACTTTGACTCGTGGTTCACTCAGAGGAGAGCAAAGCAAAAAGTGGCAACGTTCAAACAAGTCCTCAGATCTTCATCTCCTCCTTCAGCAGAACCTGAAATCTCCCGCTCCTGTTCCAAGGAGTAGTAGCTCAGATACTTTGCCAAAGACCAAACCACACCATAGGCTTCATTGCAGAGACTTTGCTCAATCATACTTTGCTTCTGTAAGCAGATGTGACTTATGTGCTACTGACTTTAAGAGAAACAGGGAAGTAGGGGAGTCAGCATGTGATTTTTTTGTTCTAGAGGAGCTGCAGTTCTAAGCTGCTGTTAGCAGATACAGCAACCCATTCAGTGTTGCATAACAGGACTTAGCTCGTCCCCAGCCAGCTAATCCCTCTTGCTTACTCTTCAAGGAGGATTTTTCTTCCCAGTCTTATTTTCCACACAAAATAAAACATGAACCTGAAGAACACAACAGGCTTGAACACAGTGTCTTCTACCAACCCAGGAAGCATATAGTCACTCAACAAATTGTTTGCTAGTAAACATAATATAATTATCAAATATTCTCCATCTGGAATAACCCTGTTTGTGTACAGCCAAGTATGCACTTACTTTTGGTCCTGTTTTCTCCATATATCCTTCTTTGACATAACTTCTTGTGATCCTGGGTATGAGCTAGGAGAACACAAACACACACAAAAAACAGTGTCTCATTCAAGCTGGCTTTCCTGTTCTGCTTCTGTCAAAGCTAATCACCACCAATTTTGGCTTCTGAGGCCTGGGGGGTTTTTTTTGGCTGCTCAGTAAAGGGAAGTTTGAAATAAGAAGGAACATATGATTTCTGAAAGATAACAGTTTAAAAGGACCATATGGAAACCTTTTGGCCTTAAATGTTGACAACCTTTTTGCATGTTATTCAGTGCGGCCTTTCCTTCTACCTCTTCTGTCCATTGCCAAGACCTATATGCTGTTGCTTAAGCACCCAGCTCTGGCAGAAGAAGTGAGAAAAATGTCTTCCCATGCTATATTTGCACACGCTGCTTCAAGCCCTGTTCTGTTCTCACCTCAGGCTCAGGAACAGTTGGGAAGGATGTTCTGAGATAATGGTAACGTGCTGCTCGAATAGCATTGAACCAGTCAACGATCTCCTAGGAAAAACAGCAAGTACAAACATAAAGACAAGAATAACAAGAGGGAGTAAGAGTGCTGCCTCTCCAAAATGCCTTTCTCCTTCCTTGTGACCTCTTTGCAAAAATGTGCTTTCTCTCCAAAGAGCAAAGAGAGTCAGTGACTTGCCCAGATACCCGAAAAAACATTGAATCTTCAAAATAATTTAAAAATTCCCCTCCAGGGAGGTCCCAGACATTCTCAGCATGGACAGCCACCCAAGTCTGTGTACACAGGCTTTTTCAGTTGATTCAGTTATGGACTGTGTAAAAACCTCTGTACCTGGAAAGACCTGACAATTATGGCAAGAGAAGAAACAGAAATTTAACAAAAGCTGTAGATGTACTTCTTCAAATTATCATTGGTTGCTTGAAGATAATGCAGAACAACCAGAACAATATTGCCTACACATGTCAAGAAGGCTTCAGAGAATATAACCACATAATTGTATAAAATCATTAGACAGTTACCTTACAGAGATTTACATATGTGCCCCACTGAAGGCTTAAAACTATTCAGGGCATGAAGTTCAATATATACCCCAATAAAACAGGTGCAAGATTTCATAATTTAGTGTCAAATTCTGGAACTTTCTATATTCAACAAGTTATAGTGACTTCAAATAAAACCGGATCCTGCAAAAACAGGGTATCTCTTCCAAAATATAGATCCAACATCTAAGCACTTTGCTTATTCCAAAATCTCTGTGGTATTCACCTTTCCATTTTCATGATAGACAAAAAGGTTCCTTGTTTGACCATCTGTGTTGTATGTGATCTGCAGCCCATGAGCATGTTGGATTTTCTCTGTCTGGAACATTGCATTCAGATCCTCAATGCTGATAATGGCTTTTGGGCCCCTGGACTGTGAAAGGAAAAAAAGTGCTCTCAGGAAGGTAATGGAGGACAGATTAGCTGTAGGAGAATGAGATTTCTACTGAATAAAAAGCAGGCATCCTAAAATATCTGTATATTGCATGTACCTGAAATATAAAGCCTTAATTACATGCTACATATAATGACTTATAAAGAGTGACTCCTTTTACTTGACAAATACTGGGTCACTCTTTGAGAGGGATGTGTCACTATACAGCCCCAGAAGGGAGACTTGTCAACAATGATGCTGCAGCAGTTACAGCTGCTAACAGATCTCTTCTTCATCTTCCTATTCAACTGCCAGAATCCGTTTCCTTTGTTCACTAAGCAAAAAGAGGCTGCAGGGTGAAAATAATGGATGGGGAAAAGGGCTAAATCCAAAAGAGCAATTGCCTAAGATATCACATATGGTAATGGAGAAGCATCTGGGCTGCTCCAAACATAGGCTGTCCTGGCTGCAAAACTAGAGACAAGGCTGGATTTTGCAGGTGAAGAGCAGAGTTTGAAGATGGACAGTGACCAGCTACCTACGGTCAACTCTGGCTGAGGAACTCACTTCTTTGGTGTAGTACTTCATCACCCCTTCCCTTGCTGACAGAAGAAATCGCCTCTTCTGGAAATGTCTGCTTTCCCGCCCACGCTTCCAGAGGAATCCTTCACGGGTACCTGCAGATTGGACCAAGGTAAGCATCAGAGAAGGGTGATATGGCAAAGAGTTTCAAGTCTCTTCTCAAGCTGAGAATTTTTACCTCATATGAAAAATTCACTGGAGAACTAGAGAAGCGTAAAATCTGAATACACCCTTGCACTTGTCTAAGCGCCTTTTCTTAGGAGATTCTCAAAGTTAGACTCAAAGAAAGGCCTGCACATCCAACAGTTCAGATATGACAAGCCAACCTTAAGTATCTTCACAGTTGCAAACAGAACACTGTGCCATCAGCCTTAAGGCTAACACCTTTTCCCTGACAACCCTAACTTTACCTGCAGAACAAGGATCTTGGCAGATTCGGGTGGCAACAAATTCCTCACGCTCATATTTAGCTCTAATCCATTGCTCTCTTAAAACCCTGAAAGAGGAAAACATGGATAAAGCTGATCTCCCTCTAGTCTATTTTCACCATACAACCAGAGAGACCTGTAGAGGGAACCGGTAGTTCAATAGCTGTAAAGTCTGTAGCAGCGAATACACCATCAACTTACAAGCAATCACAGGACTGGGGGATGTAATAGTAGGGAGGGACTTTGGCTTCGTATATAGCTTTGGCACAGAGATTCCCGTGCTTCTTCATATGCTGAAATACAAAAGAAGCTACAGTTAGGTCTGCAATTACAAAATCAATACCACACCATGAACATAAGATGAAACTTGTATCAAAGGGAGCACTGCTCTTTTTTCTCAGTCTTGACATGCTCTCATTGTGTCTCGACATTTATAAGTTAAATCCCCTTCCACACTACAGCTTGCACTTCTTAGGTGGCTGAGCCTTTTTCTGTATTTACAGTTTTGAACCAGATGGGAAGGAACACAAGATTGTGGTTGTTGATTAAAGGACAAAGGAAAGCGAGGAGAAAAATTATTTATGATCTTCCTATACCTCTATCTCCTCCTAGACATTAACTGTGATTATATTATTAACACAGTTCAAATGAAAGATGAGAGGCTGAACCAATATTTAAGGAGAGTATGTTGATTACCGAATAGAACATCCTAGCTGGAAATATCTGCGGGCTTCTAAACCACAGTGAAGAGTTACTGTGTGCTATAAAAAAATACACTAAGAGCTGTTAGAAATGCAGTCAGTTATCAGTGTAATTTGATTAAGTAGCTCACAAAAAGACCCCTGAAGTTACCCATGGATTAACTTGGTTCTCTGTGGCTTTGTTCCTCTGTCCATGGTGGACCACATATGAATTTTGAAGCAGAATAGGTTATGATGAAATGTAGAGAAAAGTAAGCAAATTACTGCTGTCTCCTCTGTACCTCTATAAGATCATTCTCCCAGAAGTCAAGCCGAAGTGATTTGACCCTGCTGATTTGAGGAAGATTGCGGTGGATTCCAGAGCAATTTAAACAAATGAATATTCCAAGTTTGTAAGAAGCCCACTCTGGATCTAGACACAAACATAAAGAATGAAGTGATACATGGGAAAAAGCACAGCCACTGGCAAGGGCAGAAAAAGCACATCTGATGTACAGCCCAGGCTTCACACATAAGACATCAAATCCCTCCCCACTGTTTATGGCTGTCTCTTCACTGTATTCAAAGGAACAGTACCTGCTTTCCCCAATGAAGAATGTGGCCCCTGCCTTTGTAGGCTCTTTCACCGACTACTTGTTTAAAAATTAATGTGATTGTGCAGGCAGCCAAGTGGCAATGTAAAAGCTCAGCTAATTATTAGTTCTGCATGGAACTGCTGAATTAACAGTGGGAGGAAGTTGCAGACAGCGAGCACTAAGTGTACAAAAGGAGTACAATCACCCAGAGCAAGGACTGAAGTCCGCAGCCCTCAAAAGCTCCTGTTCTTGCCTGCTGCTGCATCCCCTGAAGCTTAGAGGCGTTTGGAATGCTCTGGCACGACTGTTTCCTTAGAGCACCACTTTCACCACGTCACCCTGCGCTTCTCCCTTATCACAGCAAACAGAAGCTACTTGTCATATTCTTCCAGCTGCTGTAGGCTACCAATTGACTGCTCGGTTTGTAGAGCATGACTCCCACCTCAAATAAGAGCAGGGTGCCAGCCTGGTGCAGGCTTTCCAGCAGGCTCTTTGGTGCCTTTCTCTGAGCCAACCCCAGTGTAGAATGGTTTATGTTGGAAGGGACCTTAAAGATCAGCAAGTTCCAACGCCCCTGCCAAGGGCAGGGACACCTCCCACAAGACCAGGTTGCTCAAAGCCCCATCCAGCCTGGCCTTGACACCTCCAGGGATGGTGCAGCCACAGCTTCTCTGGGCAACCTCTTCCAGTGCCTCACCATGCTCACAGTAATGAACTTCTTCCTAATATCTCAATCTCTCCTCTCCCAGTTTTAAGCCATTACCTTTCATCTTCTCACTACATGCCCTTGTACAAAGTCCCTCTCCAGCTTTCCTGCAGCCCCCTTCAGCTATTGGAAGGGTGCTATAAGGTCTCCTCAGACACTTCTCTGAACTGAACAACCCCAAACTTCAGCCTGTCCACACAACAGAGGTGCTCCAGCCTCCTGAGCATCTTCGTGGCCCTCATCACATCCCCCACAGAACTAGAAAGCCACCCTATGCACTCTGTCCCCTGGCCTTGTGCACTGTCTACAAATAACTCTGGGGAAGCTGCTGTGGTGCTGAGGCCGCTTCCTTTCCCACAGGCCTCCCCTCGCCCGGCGAGGCTCCGCCGCCACCGGCCCTGCCTGGCTCAGGGGAGCCCTCTCCGGACAGCCGGGAGCCCGGCAGCCCCTGAGACCGGGACAGCGGGAAATCACCTGCTCTCGCCTCTGCGGTAGGTGAAGGGAAAGGCGACGACGGGCCCCGCTTTCAGGAACCCATTGAAGAGCCCGACGCACCGAGAGGCTGACCGGAGATGGACAGACGACGGCACAGTCCGGGGGACACGGCCGGTCCTGCGATCACCCCCACCTTCCTGTCAGAAAGGCGCCGGGAGGCCCCGGGAAGGCGAGGGGAGCGGGGCCAGGGGCGCCGCTGGTCGTAACCCCCTTACCTGGCTCTCCGCAGTCGGCACAGCGGCCGTTACCGGTGCCGGCGGCCCTCTGCAGCTCCAGCAGCAGCGACTTGTTGCGGTCGCGGTCCATCACCGGCGTCGGGCGCGGAGCTCTTGCGGGAAACTCGGCCCCGGGAGGGAAATGAGGAACTGGAGCGCAGCCCCGGAGCGGCGGGGCGACCCGTCCCCCGCCGGGCCGCCCCTCAGCTGCCTCCTGGCGGCGGCTCCCCCGCCGCAGCGGCCCCGCGCCAAAGCCCGCCGCGTGCGGTTCCAGCCCG
>VXBJ01007730.1:818183-833141 GCA_013400055.1 Nycticryphes semicollaris | reverse complement strand
CCCCCCGGTGCGGCGTGAGGCGGAGAGGGGAGGGCCAGGCAAGCGCGGCGGTCCCGCCCGTTGCACGGAGATGAACCTCCGTTTTGAGCGCCAAGCGGAGGTAGGAGAGGCCTCCCCTGAGGAAATACAAGCTCCTGCTGTGAAAAAGGTGGAGGGACAGGACGAGGGGTAACAGTTTGACACTGAAAGAGAGAAGATTTAGATCAGGTATTACGAAGACGTTCTTTATACTGAGGGAGGTAAGACACTGGCCCAGGTTGTCCAGGGAAGCTGTAGCTGCCTTGTCCCTGAAGGGGTTGAAGACCAGGCTGGATGGGGCTTTGAGCAACCTGGTCTGGTGGGAGGTGTCTCTGCCCATGGAACTAGATGGTCTTTAAGATCCCTTCCAACCCAAACAATTCTATGATTCTGTGATTCTGTGACATCCATTCCTAAAGGTCTTGCTTCCAGGAGGAGGGCTTGCCCACAGGTTTGTATCAACTCCACCTCAGGTTCGTCTCAAAAAAAATAACGTTAAAAAGCCTGGTGTGTAACAGAACAGCACCCGCTCACCAGAGATGGCTCATGGCCCGGCTATCCCAGAGGGCAGGTGAGTCCCATTCTACTCACAGAGCTGCAAGGAACATCCTGCCAGCATCACTCAACCCAAGGAAAACAGCATTTAAGGATGCACAAAGGCCAATGAAAACATCCCTCTTTAAAGAAAAAGCCAAGGTCAAAAAGACTGTGACTTAATTTTTAGTGTATCTAAGAAAAGAAAAAGACAACGGAGAAAAAAATTGAGTTGAGGGAAAGATTTTCAAGCAGGTTAATTAAATCAGAAACAGATTAACAGGTATATTCAAATAATTTTCGTTTTGGGCTACACTTAATTTGCATAGTTAACTTGCATTACTACAGTGCCTGTAACACACAATTGTTCTTCAGTAAAGTTTATGTATAATCTTGTAAAAACACAGTGTAGTTACTTATTTTGCAGATGACAAAATACCCTACAGGAGATGAATCAGCAGTAGAGAACCCGCTGAAAGTACTGACATGGTTTTCCATCTTTTTAGGCACTAAATAGCACTATACCTTTTATTTATTCTTAAATATTGTGGTTATGAAATGAACAGCAGCAGAACATCTGAAAAGTTGTGTTGTTCTAATAGCTACATAAAATCTGTCTTTTCAGCACTTAACCTTTAAGAACTGTTGGGTACTAGACTGGATTTAATTCTCCCCAGAGATAATTTTCTTACATGCCAGCCATTGAAGCTCTTTTGCCAGCTTAATTTTTGTGGTGTCCTTACAAATCCTGAAAAGTAGAAGAGACTCTGTATGACCATTTGCAAAATGGTTATTTATGTCCAAGACAATCCATAAGCCCACCACCAAAAAAACCCCCACCCTATGATTTTTCTTATGCTTTCCATACTCAGGTGGCTGAGCTTCGGTGTCTCCCCATGACTTGCAAGGAACACATCCTTCCCAGCCCTCAAGATACATCTTGCCATCTTGACTTTTTCAAAGACTGAGATAGTCCTGCTTGTAAAGGGATACTTCCATCCTCTAACTTCTACTCAGCGTTACTATTAATACCCTGCATGCTTACAAGAACATGCCTAAAACTTAACTGCTTTATTTTCTGTATTACTCACGGAATTGTAGAATAACGCCAACTTCATTTACATTCTAGGAAGTAGTAGTGGAACGACAGTAAAAACAAATAAAAGCTTGAAACTTGAGTAAGATTTCAACAAGAATAACACGTTTGTTGTTTTTTTGAATTTAAATTATTGCTAGGTATACAGTAACTAGTGCTTAAATAGGGTGTAGAGTCATTGTGAAACTCCAGGGTTTTTACTTCTGGTTTCACTGAATTCTTTGTGCAGGGGGATCGCATGGGTTTTACCTTTTTCCTTTCCAGGTATATCGGTCATTCTCAAGCTGCCTGAAGTTGATGTTTCTGTTTTGGAAGAAAAGGTGTTTTCTGCTAAGCAGGGCCCAAACTCTTGTAGGAAACCATTTTGAATCAAAGGTAGAACTGAATCTTATGTAGAACTGGAACGGACCTTTTGGAGCACCTCCTGCTGAGTTAATTAAAACTGGCACCAGAACTCTTTTCCTCAAGACCAGCATAGAAGCACACGCTTTCTTCTGGCATACAAAAGATGCTGATACTTGATGCATAAAACAACGAAATTGCAAGCTTATCAGAGTTCCAATAAATCATCACAAGTAGATTATCTTCTATTCAAACTATTTTTATGTGGTAATTGCACAAAAGTTGTCTTATAAGTTAAATCCTTGAATTCCATTTTACTGTTTGGACACCGTAGCCTGGAGATTGTATAAAAAATAAATAATAATATCATCTTAAGGGAATTATTAGAACCAGAGAGTTGACTTCAAAAGGAGGTGACTTGTCTCGCATTGATTTCTACAAATTACCCATGAATTCCCTAAAATACTACTTTGTAGGGCCTGTTTCCAATTTATGTAGGTCCCACTGCAATCTAGTTAGATTGAGATTGCCTTTATAAAGCAGGGAACAGGTATCTTTTTACTCTGTTGTTTAAAAAAAATTTAATTTTTCAAAATTTACTTTTACAAAAATGTACAGGAGTTGCTTAGATCCTTGACACGACAGTACATCCCATTAAGATTTTAACAGCCACCACTTTATTTCATTCTTATTGGACAATTCTAGGCTAGTAAAAGTAAACTAAAGATTATTATCTACAATGCAGAAGCTTAAAATAAAATAATTTACTGTTTTCATAAATATTTCTCATCCCTGGACATCTTTAAGACATGAAAAATACAAAATGAGAACAGAACGTACTAAAAAATGCCCTTCCTTATTATTACAGAAGCACTGAGGTAAGTGGAATACCACTGCATGGCACCAATCTGACTCAGTTTGAGGAAGAGAAACAGTCCAACTGCAATATAAAGGTGGAAAAGTACACGGTTGAAATATTTCCAGTTAAAACACCCTTGAACGTAATCTTTATGGACTGAAAACATTAAGTTTTAGGAGTCCTACTTTTCATACAACAGAAATATTCAGGATTGTAGCAAAGTCTCACAAATTTATTGTCGTATAAAACCAGATTCAATCACAAATAATCAGGCTGAAGTCTTGTCAAATACAAAATGTATAAAAATAGAACACAATATACAAGACTAGGAGTAGTTAAATATTACTAAAGCCAAAGTAACACTGGAATAATTGTTATTTACAGAATCTTGCCTAATCTCTGAGTCATTCTTGAGCTACAGTAATAATTTCTCTACCTTTTTTAGAAGATTAACATGCAGATCTGACAACTGTTAAGTAATGAAATTAAACCAATGTAAACAAATATAGGTACACTGAGGCAGAGGGTTTGTAAAGACTTTGTTACCCAGTCGTTACTGTGAAGAGCTGGTTTTCAGCCCTTTCTATTTCAGAAGGCTTGTTACATCCTCCCTGTGTCCCCTCCCATCCCTAGTTGTTTAACACTTTACTGCAAATTCAGAGACAAATCAATCTTGTTTTAATAAGAGTCTCCTCAGGAAAAAAAACCCAGCAACTGCTGTTGAAGTTGTGACAGTTGCTCGTTACAAAAGGACTTCTTGGTATGTGATACACAAACTGCAGAGAAAGACAGGATGAAGGATGAAGTAGTCCCCCCATTGATTAGTTTGTGCATTTAATACTATAAATGCACTTAAGTGGACAAGCACCAAACCAACCCACATTTCAGTTGTGGAGAGCAGTATCGTGACAATAGATATATACATTATTTTAAATACTTATAGAAATTTAATATACAAATGGCTCTGAATATACAATAACATAACATGGTAAAAAAAATATAAAAATCAAACTATGGTGCAAAGACCACCATTAGGCACAAAGTATTTCTGAACTTAGCAATTTTAAGGGAAGTCCAAAGACATACTGTTTATCATTTGCGTGGATATTTCGAGATGAATCCCTTCAAGATAATGCAAGAACCTATAAAAAGAAAAGTGACATAAGGAGACAAAGTTATTGGTTTTGTCAGTCAAGACAATTTTGTTGCTGTCAATACGGAGCAACACTTCTTTCTGTTCAGAGAGGCAAACATTAACCTTTCTTGTCCAAAATTCTTTGAGAAAGTATTTTATTAGAAGTTCTTAACTTCCTAGTATATTGAAGTGTAGCAAGAGTTAGGAAAACCAAGACTTACCTTCTTTTAGTCTTCCCTTGCTCTTTAAGTTTCTGAGACCGACAGATACTGCGAAGAGTGGGGAGGTATTCGAGAATGCTGGCTTGCTTATTACCCAGGTTTAAAGGGCTTCTGGAAAATACAGTTCTGATGACTGCCAGCCTCTCCTGTGCTTTTTCGTGAATGCTAAAATGGAAAATGAAGCTTTATTGTTTCTTGTTCAAGAATGTGCAGCCCTTATTTTGTACTTTTAAGGTCAAATCCACTGGTTTAAAACTCTGTTAAATATACTGATGTCCAAAACCCTATCCCAATGGATTACACTCCTGCAACTTCCAATTGCGTTGCTTCGGCAGCACCACAAAGCAGCACTCAGCCAGGAGCATGAAGGATGGCAGTTTCTTTGGCCAACGCTCGCAGCTTAACTATGGGGGCTAATCTGGGGAAGTCTTCACAGTCTAATTGTGTGTGTGAGGTTTAGTACATCCGCCAGGCAGCGTAGCCAAAAGCATCTGTGGTCTCCAAATGTAAAGCATCATGTGACACTTTTGCCAGAATGTCAGTATGAGATCCAATGTGTAACTCACGACATATATTGGCCAAACTGGGTCACAGGTTAGAATAGATCCATTTGGACATTGCTCCTCTGGGTACTGACTTATACAAGGAAGCGTCTAAACTATTTTCCTTTTTATGTTAAAAACAAGCTTTTATATGCATGCTTGCTAGCAGCAATGTATACTTTGATCTTTTATAATATATATTAAAGGTTATTCTTCATTTGTCTAAGTTACTGCAAAAAACATTGCAATAAAGTTGCTCTGAATTTTACTAGGCCCTCATCAAGCAACACGTCGACACTGAATATGGGCTCAATATGACTAGAAGACTATAGAAGATTTGCATGTCTAGTATTTGCAGAATCCATTGCAGTCTTGAAAAAAGCCACTCCTTTAGGGTTTTAGTATTCTTCTGGGGGCAGTGGTGGTGTTTGTTTGTTTTTAAAGTAAATAGATGAGGTTAAGGCTACCATTCCTGAACAACATTATAGTCAAGCAATTCAAACAACAGAAGTCACTTTTTGCAGGGATTGTCAAGCAGTTAATTTGGGCTTATACAAGCAAAGTGAACCACATATTCCAGCGGTTTGGACATGCTGCATACTGACAGTGCTCTTATATAGAACCTGAAAGAGTCCTCCACACTCTGAAATGCTTTTCTTATATTCCAGACATAACAGCAAAGACCTACCTTGAATCAGCTGACTGACTGAAGGCCACACAATTTCTCATGTTTGAAATATGCAAAGTCAGTCCCTCCAGTTGATCACTTTCAGGTGTTCTACTGGCACTTGAAGAGGATTCCAAGTTTTGTGAAATACTAACAGAACATTTGTTAAAACTGAGGGCTTCAATAGCTGCCTTTATTTCACTACAGCGCTGGGAACTCCACCAATCAGTATTTTCTATACTGAATTCATCACAAAGGCCATTTTTTATTTTGCCATTTGTCCAATTAAATCCTTCCTCTTTAGAAAATTCCAGTGGTTCCTTGGTGTTAGTGTTTACACAGCAATCCAAGAACGACATGTTCTCCACAAATTCAGTCAGTGAATTCAGACACTGAAAAACAAGAGCAGAACTCTTCTCATTTGCTGAGGTTTTAGTTTTAATTTCTTTTTCTTCTTTACTCATCAACAATTGTGGTTCCTCTTTATTTACTTCAGCACATGAGGTAGGGCTATCTGATGGCAAAGTTAGGAATTCAGCTGAATAGTTCAGTCCAGTATCAAATAAGTCACTGTCATCCAATGTATCAAGCCTTTTCCGGTTCTTTGTCTTTTTAGACTTTTTTCCAGGGCTACTTTTTCCAGAGCAATAATTGTTAGTAGATCTGTTTTTTGAAGAAACTGCAGTAGTCCTTTCAAACACAGAGTTAGCACCTTCAGATTGGGTTGAAAGAATTTGCACTGGTAACGGAAGCATAAGTTCAAGATTACTATATACAAAATCCACTTGCTTCATCTGGAATTCTGTGAGAAGCTGAATCAATTTACTCCATTTCTCCATGGTTGTGGTTTTGTGCTGTAAAATAGTAATTGTGAAAAATGTATCAATACATTAAAAGACCTTTTTCAAAAAGTAAAAAGGTTATTACAGAAAATCTCATGTTCCTGGCTTTGTGTTTATGAGGCGTGTAGGAGACTGTCCCAGTTCAGACTTAGGAACGACAGAATCCCCTAGTTTCTACAGCAAACCTTTTCAAAGAGGTTTGCTTCTAATATGACTCAATTATCCAGCAATCATTCAAAGTATTAGCTAGTCAACTTCAAAAGTACCTTAAGAAATGTAAACAAATCTTCTGAAGGCAACAGGATGTTCTTAAGGCCAAGCAATGTCTCTACACAGCCTGTATCACATTTTGGAAACTCCCAGAGTTGATGCACATCGGCTTGAGAAAAATCAATCTTGGAAGCAGTAGCCTTTTCAGAATGAATTATGTGATCTGCTTTATTTGTCTCATCTCCTCCTGCACAAAAGATAACACACTTTACTTGAAAAGAAACAAATTGCATCACTAAATTAATTTTCCCCCTCTTGGCCTCAATTCCTTTTAGAAAGGATACTGTAACTGTTGCCTCTTGCTGTAGTTCTGGATGACTGTAGTAGCTGAAACTTGTGATCCTCATCCCCATTTCATTTCTTTAAGTGTTACCAATCTGCCAGCTCCCCCTTCTTTGTCAGTAACCATGTGAAATGGTCTCTTTTTCCTTTTATGCCCCACCAGTCTCTCTGTCACTCGCTCACACCCCCCCAACTTGCTGAGAATACTCTTCCTCTGTCCTTCAGGACCAAGTTCATGCCCTTGCTGCCTGCTTCCCAGCTGCCCATTTTCCTCCTTTTTTCAGTTCTGCTTATTCCAGGTGAATTACCTACAACCCAACTAAACGGATAAAGAATTGCAAACTCTGGATTGCAGGGAAACTACTACTGGCTCCCTGCTTTGCCCAATTTTGTTACTTACGAGAGGAAAGGGAGAATTAATTACCATAATGATGGATAATAAACAGGTGCAATAAAAAAATAATCAAACTTTTCGTTCCTTATGTATATAGGCAAAGCTTTAAGTACTCAAAAAACCCCACCCCAAATGCTAAGTCTTACAGAAAGTTACCATCTAAAAATAAAACCATTCTTAGACATGTATGAATGATCAAATTCATGTTAAGATGGAGAATTAAATTAAAAACAACCTACCACGATGTGCCAAACTTTTATCTTTCAAGCATCCTCCTCCACTTCTAACCCAAAATTGTAAGTAGAGAACACTTTGTCTCATATCACAGTTATTTGTGGTTAACAGAGCAGCCAAATCTTTGACATCTGTTCGTAGATTCTCAGCCAGACACAGCACCTGAAGATAGCTGGCAGCATTTATCTAAACACAAGTTAGACAAAGACCACTGAAAACAACTCTTACCAATCAGGGCTGCAATAAGCCACATAGAAGCAAATGATTCTATTTATGCTTGCAATACATTTTTCCTTTTAATACAGGAGATCAGTTTCCTAGATTGCAGTTACATTAAAAGCTCTGTAGAAAATCAGAATACCAAATCTACAGCCCACGTCAAAGAATTAAGTTAAATTTAGAAAATCAACTCAGTAAAAACAAAGAAAACACACATTTTGCTTATGTTGCTGAAACCACATATCCCTTGCTTCTCATCACCAATGAAGAGGTTTTAGTGAACTATATTCACTTGAAAGGTTTTGTTTGCTTTCTTTTGTTACTGAAATTGTCTGGTAGCCCAGGAGATTTTCAATTTTGCATTAAAAAAAAAAAATCCCCTTCTTACCAAGTCTCATTTATTTAGATTTTCCATATACTATATAGCTGCAAAAAAGCCCTCTTTGCTATACAAAGTGCTAGCATTTACTTTAAAGGAACAACCCATAATAGTTCTAGAATTGTTGCTGTATTTTTCAATGAATGAACCAGCCCTCAGATCAGAACTGTTAGATACATCGTCTATGAAATTATTTACTACATCCTAAAAACTAAATTAAGCAATGAAGTGATGTTCTTACTGAGATTATCCAAAATATTAAATGGTTAAGAAAATAAATCTTCCATGCTAGTAACAAAAATTCTATACATAAAGATAAATGCATCCTATACATCCTCCCATAAACCTCAAAAAAATAGTCTTCTGCTGAAACGGATATATTACATCAGATAAATATAAACCTACAGCAACATTTAAATGTCAAATTGAAGTTGACTGATGATTACTTGCTTAGGATGTATCTACATTTCCACGCAGACTTACCAAGGAAGGGGTTCTGAAGTTGATCTCTTCAAAATAGCCATCAAACATTAAGCTGAATGTTGGGTCTATATAAAGAGATATCAGTGAAATGTCACAACATTATGTTCAAAACGAATGGTTTTCTTTACCCATTAGAGCTACTGGTATCTTTATTTACATACTGGAATACTTGCTTTAGTCTCCACTCATTTCATTTTCTATTTAGGAACCATCACCATTTAATCCAACTTATTAAGAGGGTCTTCTATCTTTAAAGCCTAATTACTGTAACAAGCACTACTCACCATTGGTAGTAAGAATTACAGGTCTCTTTGCAGTTGCCATGAATGTCTTTATTGCACTTAGAAATCCTGCATCTTCATCAAATATTATATCTACCTACAGAAAACAAATGAAGTGCGAAATAGCAATAGCTTTAACAATAGCTACAAGCCGTGAATGGAGTCATAGTGCTAACAACCGGGTAAGAATTACCATAAATAGAGGTTTCTTGACCAGGCATGGGCAACGACAGCACACATGCTTCAGGTAAGGGTCACTTGTTGGCACCAACAATTCAGTCACTGCTTCTGTGCTGAAGCTTACAAAGTCACAGCCTGTTTGAGGCTGGAAGGGACCTCTGGAAGTCAACGTGTTCCAACCCCCCTGCTCAGGCTGGGTCACCTAGAGCAGGTTGCCCAGGACCACATCCAGGTGGCTTTTGAAGTCTGTTTGCTTTTTTGATTTTTAAAAGAACTGCACCAGTGATCTGTAGGATCAACCCACAACTGGCTACAACGCTATATCTCCTTTATTTACTTAAAATTACCTTCTTGGCTGCAATTCTCTATTCATAGTTTAAGACTCAAAAGACATTTTTGGGCAAGAGGTTAAAGAAAAAAAGAATTTAGTCATAATCAAAAGGAACTGAATTAGCAGAATCCTGAAAACTGTTCCACCAGTGAACAGCTGCTGAGAGATCGTAGTTTATCTTTTAAAATAACTTTATAAAATAACCATCCGTGGTTAAAAAAACAGTACTCATGAGGATGAAATCATCAAACACTGAATTAATTTTTAAGAAGTTTATAATCCTCACACTGAAGTCTACCTACAAGTCTCAAGGAGGAACAGAAAAAAAAGTTAAACTCTTTGAACATAATGAAAGGAGACATTGTTCACATTTACATATTTCATGTGAATTTTACCTCTTCAAAAAGAATCAGTGATGTTGCATTTTTTCTGTTGTGTTCTCCTACTACTTCTTTGTTTATTGACTTAACTTGAGCATCTTTCTTTTCTTCACATTTGTCCAGAGTGCTTCCTGCAGCTGGGTGAAGAATTGAGCAGGATGTAAAGGAGGACTGAAACCATTTAATATGCATTCTAGACACTAGTTTCAAAACCCACCCAATGTATAAGCTACTTAAGAAAATCTACACTGACACAAAAACTTAGAAATCTGACTGACATCCTTTCCTGATGTCTCATCTGAAAATAATTGCTACAAACCTGCTGGGAATTCAACTATGTTTGGTGAAGGACTGGCTATTTGTAAAATTAATTCTGCACCTGTTTGTGACCTGTGATACCTCTGGGGCACAGAGTTTGTGTGAATCCTTCAAGCCAATGCAATATGATTGCTTGAAAGGACAAGGACTAGACTCAATTACCCCAATTCAACCCAGCACTTTGCTCACACATTCCTCAAACTTTTATTGGCTTTACAGGACCTCTTAATTCTGTGGCAGCAATTTTGATTTATATATATATATATATATATATGCACACCACCTAGCACAATGACCATGCCTACGTAGTTAAGTGTATAAAGTGCCTAAAGCAATTCTTGTCAGCAGTTAGAGCGTAGTAAGCGTGCTCGACTCTTTTCTCCACACAGCTCCCCTATACAGCATTACAGCGTAACATTTCCATCTCCAAAGGTAACTAATTACTGAATAGTGATACCCACCTTTATTTTTCTCTTGCGATGTTACCGCTCCCTCATTACTTTTACGTTTGGAAGAAATTTTGAAATAGTTTGCAAGTGTTTTAGGGGGTAAGCTTCGTTTTAATCCTGCTCCTTTTGGTGACAGTGGAGGTTTTCTTGGTGAAACAACTTTCTTTGGAGAATATATTTTTTCTGCAATATATGTTTTACATTAATGTAAATTTACATAAATGTAATCTCAAACTGACATTTATCAGGCAAATTTAGAGCAAATCCCAGTTTTATAACCAGTATAGGAGAGGTTTATTCTGCTGATTTCTGCTTATTTTACTTTTCTCCTGTTACAGGAGGTGCTTTCTGTTCAACATTCTATTCAACTGCCGTAGCACTTACTCCACCACTACAGATAATAAATAGTTTGTCATTTTGATACAATCATTATTTAATTTGGTACATAGTTGTGTTAACCAACAGAGGATTTCTTATTATTAAGGCCAGATAAACTGAAATTTACTATCTTTTTTTAAACAACTGCTATCTAAAAATTGCTTTGCTAACTCAGTTCCTGGAAAAACCTCCAAACCAAGCAAACAAAACCCCCAACCCAACCAGACTCCAAACCAAACAAAACCCCCAGATATAACCATGAAACTTACTTGGAGACTTGGCACTGCCATAACTGTTAAAAAAGCAAGGCTTGTGTGCATTAACACCTTTTTTGTCCACTTGATGAGACTGAGTAGCTTCTTTTAGTTGAGACAGTATCTGTCTACCACTACGCTGGCAAGAGGCATTGACTTCAAATATCTGCAACGGTATTTAATTTTCATCACAAAAATTTTAGACATCTTGTATTATAAATGCTTTCACATAACCAGTTACAAAGAAGAAAAATGGCACTGAGGAAAGGACTCCACAAACCTTAAACCCCAGCTCCTGAGCACAAGCATATACTGCAGCAGTTTTCCCCACTCCCGGTGGGCCTGTTATCAGAACTGTATTGCAAAGGCTAGTCTCCTCCTCAATATCAGATTTATTATCTTTAAAGTCAAAGCTGTCCAAAGAATCTGTAGAATTATTTAAAATAAAAGAAAGGATTCATGTTACTTGTATGCCAAGTTTAACAAAGAGAAGCTATGTATGTTATTTTTAATTCTATCAGCACCTTCATGCTCTTTGTCCTCCTTTTCTGCTTTCTGCTTTCTTTTTTCTTCCCAATCAGCTCTTTTTTTCCATTCTTTTAACCAGCTATAAAAGGAATGAAAACAGACCAAATTCAGATGGAACAGAACATAATACTAGGGGACATCATCCACTTGTTAACCCTCTCAAAAACTTATCAAGTCCTTTCAGATTGAAAAATAAAATTTAAAAAAAATCAACTTTCAGGGTTTGTTTGATTCTTTTGTAAGAAAGGATTCCTTTTTCATTCTCTGCTCTATTAGTTGATCAGTCACTGGGTGAACCACTTCACAAACTATGGAAAATACTGTATCACATTTTACTATCCTTTGTCAGACAGATCTTTAAATTCTGTGTAACTTAAGCCCATACAGAAAACTTAACTGAAAGCACAAAGTATTAGATGGACTTGAGCGCTTAAGGATTGTCAGAAGCGGAGGCAGCGCATTAGGAACAGGCATGCTTGTAGGGAAGTACAGATGAGTACTGCTACGTTGCGCTCTCTCACTCATGATGTGCAAGCTTTAATAACCTGACAAAAGAGGTATTTACTAAAGTTTTAAGGGCATTACTTAACTATTTCGTTCTATCCCACAGCTTACTGTAGCATTTCAGGTATGTTTTTGTTTTGTACCATACAAGCTACTGAGGTATTACTGTAAAAGCACCTATGACCAAAGATCATTTACACCAACTGACAATTTGTTTCTGTAACATATTGGTGATAAACCAAAACAAAGGCTGCAAACATACACTCTAAGCATTATTCAAGCAGTGTAAAATATTTTACATTGCTTGTTTGAACATAAACAAGTAACATGATATTTTGAGTTATTTTAAGAGTGGATCTATGCTCCCACTTCTGACCTGTGCAGCCTTTCTATTTCTTTCTTGTTCCCTACAAGTTCACTGGAATCTTGAGGCTGATATTTTTCTGTCCAGAGTATGTCTTCCCTTTCAGCACCTACAGATAAAACACATTATCCATTTTTAAGTACTTCTCGTGCAAGAGTTGATCAAGTCTAGTAGAACATTAAGACTAGATATGATTTTTGCAGCACAGGGGAAAGCTGACATACATCATACATACGTTCCCCCCAATGCAGAGAATTAAAATCAGACAAGAAATGCAGTTACCTGAAAGTGCGTTTGGCTCGGATAAATATTCAGTGTCTACTGTCATAACATCTGGTTTCTGGGTCTTGTTTTTTCCCAGATGTGTTGCTTGTCCTGTCTCTGCTTGTTTTTTTCCAGACACTGGTGAAATAAGGTTCCTGGAAACTCTGGATTTTATTTCAGTCTCTGTACCTTCAATTTGTTTTCTTCTTTTTGATCTGTGGTCTTCTGTTTCTTTCCTTTTCCTCTTAGTTTCCTTCCAGCTGTCAGAATGTTTCTGATTTACCTCAGAATTTACAGTGCCATCTCTGCTTCCTAAGAAAAATAAATTACATTCTTTTAAAATTTCAAGTTAAATAAACATATGGCTGCAATGGATGTAAGTCATATTTGAAGAAATTGGACAAAATTACCTAAAATGCAAGAGACCAATGTATTTCCAACAACAGTATTGCTTCACTGAAACACTTCTGGAAATTCCAAGTTGCCCTTTTATGCCAGAGAGAGTGTGAATGTGTGTTTGCTTTTCCCTACGTAGATTACTAACCTTGTGCACTGTTTTCAAAAACCAAATGTTCAGTTTGCTTTTTCAGAAACTTGTAGAAGTATTGTCTTACAGGAAACTGGGAATTAAAAGATGCGATTTCATCTAGTAAATCTTTCCTGAATGAATCAGAAAAAACTGGTCGGTGGCCAGAAAGCTGTAATACATACACACACACAAAAATTAAAATTATTACTTGAAAATATTACACAGAATAACAACGACAGCTTTGGATCATTTAAATGGGTAGCTGTCTTGATAAACCCAGAGATTAACAGAAAGCCTTGAGAATTGCTAAATGAAGTGATGCAGAATGAGCAAATCACACACATGAAAAAAAAAGAAATTAAAAATCTAGGACCAACACAGATGCAAACTCCGTGATTTTTAAAACAACAGAAGTCCTAACAAGCAACAAAGTTTCCATATTCTTTTCATTTTCCTTGTACCACAAGCCCTCATTTTAAGGTACTAACCGCAGGTGCAGAACAGTTTCCAGTTAGTTTTGAATCCACAGTAGAAAATTCACCAAGTGAGAGAGCGATTTTTGCAACACTAGTGACTTCAGTATTCAGTTCCCTTAGCTTCGTTAGGAGAGGACATGATGGTGATTTCAGTTTCCACATTGGATAACCTACAAAAGAACCCCCACCAAAAACAAGATGAAGAAACTTTTGTCAACAAAACAGAGATACAGTCACAGACAAAAAAATATTCTCCAGAAGATAGGAGTAAACGCTTTTTAACTACAGCTTTATCACATCAAAGCCAAGCTTATTTACCTTAGGCTGTATCAACTTTTTTATCTTTAATAATTCCACCTCCCACA
Organism: Nycticryphes semicollaris; assembly: GCA_013400055.1. Taxonomy (NCBI): domain Eukaryota; kingdom Metazoa; phylum Chordata; class Aves; order Charadriiformes; family Rostratulidae; genus Nycticryphes; species Nycticryphes semicollaris. The sequence goes on along the minus strand of VXBJ01007730.1, from coordinate 819,023 downwards.
AGCAGAAGAAATTTGCAGATTTTTTTGCATAAAATGTTTCTCCAGTAAGTTGCTTCTGGGCTTTGCTTACTCCAAATAAGAACCTGTGCCCTCACCGGTCTCTGCAGGACAGATGCTCACCAAGGAATTTGGTTTTTCATTCATTGGTTTGCAATATAAAATCTGTGAAGTGCTGTTCTACCTTCTGCTTTTCTGTCATGTCCCCGCATAAAACACTGTAGCACAATCCCTTACTGGAAAGAAACAGCTGTTCTCTCATTTCAGAAATATTTTGCTTTTGTCAGAAGAAAATGGTGTCTGCCCTAATCACAACCTTTATTCTCCAAATTGGAACTTGAAACGCTAACTTTTTCTTTGTAGGTACTAAGAATTTTGCACTGTGGCCCATAAATGTATACATTACTTTAGCATCAGTTTAATTTGGTAAATACTGTTTCCAAAAACGTTTCACTGGAAGCTTCTAAGCTTTGTTTTCTTACTGTGACAGAAAACAAGAGGGAACTACCAGTTGTTCCAGTCATAACAGTAAGTTCTGCTGGTCCAGGTTGTTTGGTTTGGTTTTTTTTTTCCCTTTTCTGCATGAATTTACTAGAAATCGTTACATAGACTCGCACAATGGCTGAACAAAAGCTTACAGTCATCCTTCTGCTGCACATGGACAACAGTCTTAAAACTTGAACTTGCAAGAGAATACGCTTCCATTGCTGCTGCTTTCTTTGCAATCTGTCTTTTCAGTAACTCTGGCAGTCCACTCATCAGGAATTCACGTTTTGCTCTGAACTGATCATCATCTTGAGAATTTTCAGATGCATCTTGGCTATAATAGAAATAGAAAAGCAA
>VXBJ01007730.1:768317-818154 GCA_013400055.1 Nycticryphes semicollaris | reverse complement strand
AAAAAAAAAAAAAATTATTAGAACTACCAGCAATGCAAGGCCTACAACAGAATTTAATCACATTCACTTCTATATATGAGTTAGAAATAGTCTGGGACAACTGCTAAAATTAATTTACTGTAGCAAGTTTACATTTAATTGCAAATTTTGCATTAGAGAATTTATTTAAAAAAATAATCCTCTCTGTTTTTTTATTTTTATATGAAATTTAGGATTTCTTTTTAATCAGTCATCAACTACATTTTCAACCATCTAAAATGGTACAACAATGGTTGAGGAAACAATTCTCCAAAAAAAAAAAAAACAAAACCACATTTTGCAAGCAGATTAACATACTGACCAGTATAAAACCCTGACATTTCAATAAGTGTAAAGTGAGAGAATGTGAAAGTAACCTTGATATACATTTTGATTCTTGAGAATCTTGAGAACTGACCTGCTTTCATCAAAGATCACAATTGGTTCACCTGCAGAGTTTTGAGGATTTCTGCTTATGAAGGAAGAGGGATATCCCACTTTTCCTTTAAAAAGAAAAATAAAAATCCTGATTAGGTTAGCACTGGTATATAATTCTAACCTTGTTTCTCTGTTCACTAGCTTTATGTTCCGTTTAATAACATTAGGGAATTCTTTTCTTAAGGGAAAGCTGTGTATTACAACAAAATTAATTATAGCTTTATTTCTAGTTATTTCATCACTATAGACATTATATTCTGTAACTTTAAATAAATCCTTACATTAGAAGACAGCAAAACATGGTATAAACTATTGGCAATTTTTCAAACAGTTTTCTCTGAATAAAAACATAATTTAAAGCAGCACAAGTAAACAACCTCTGCACTCTTAACTCATATCATAAAAATACAAACGTATATATTGCAACATTATATTAAAAAATAATCAGAAGGTCAATGTACTGTAAAAGCAGTGCTATAAAATAATGTTACAATAGTCAATAAGTGGATTAAAAATTAAACACTTTCAGTTAAAACCAATTACCATTTGACCTCTTCTTTGCAATCTTCAAGTTTCTAGAGTTTTTCCCCAAAACATCATTTAAGCTCCGAAGTTTCTTTTGCTTCACATTCTGCACTGGCGGAGTGGCATCACTCAGGCTTGAATCCAAAATGACTATGGATTCCTAAAGGGAAAGCAAATAAAATAAGAAAGGAAACACAACTTTTCCTCTTTTATTACCAATAGAATTTAGCGATTGGTACAGAGAAAACAGCAAATCGCCAGAATGCTTAGAAGTTTTCAAATGTAATTTGAAGTTTATGTAACACTGTTATTACTGTTGTCTACACAGAAATAGTATATAGAATAAGATCTCCAATATCTGAAAAAAGGCCAGAATTACTCTCATCTGAATTTAAATGTCTAAAATGTACACATTTGAAACAGACACCTTGCTGCCCCTTCAGAAAGAAAAACAGTCACTTGTACAGCATGACCATCTGCTGCATGTTCTAGATCTACAGGATCAGGATGAGATTTCCAGTCTGTGCCTGGCAGTTACTATTTGACATTTACCATAGCTTTCCATAAATGTCTACCTTACACGTTTCTTTTAAAGAAAGGTTTGCAAGATAAAACCATTTTTCTTAAACCAATCACAAAATCATCAAATTAATTCCCCCTCCCCACAAAGTATCCAGGCTTACTTCATTTTCTTGTATTTTTTTCTTTTCAGCAAGAGCTTGCTGTCGAGAGGAACGTCTCACAGGAGTGGACAAGTCTTCATTAGTCTTTGATCTGTTATGCTGTATAGCCTTTGCTTTTTCAATCAGCTGTTTTGCTTTGGACATATTTTTAGAAGTAGAGCTTATCTGTTAACAAGGTACAGAAGTACCTAACGATTAATAACCACGTATTCTGTAAGTATATCACATATCCATAGTTTTTCACACTCATAAAAACGTGAGGTTTTTATAAAATTTTGTCTGCATCAGAATGAAAACGAAAGAATGGAAAGGAAGAGCAAACCAAGATGATATAAATAATTTTCAAAAGAGAGTGAGATCCTCTGATTTGTGCCCAGAACAAATGAAATATGGGCAGTGACAGTTTTTAGCACAAGCTGTTTCTGCCGTACCCAAACACTGCAACCCGCCCTGAGAACATGCAGAGCGTGAGCGGACTGTTTTATTGGGTTTTCCTGATACAGTATGAAAAGTAGGTTTGCATCAATAAATGCTATTTTAAAATCTAAGGTACAATAACTGCTCAAGAAACTTCCAAATCAAACAGTAAGTCTCTTTCCATAGGGCATCTGAGAAATGTCATATTGTATTACACGGCAGTATTACACAATAGTGAATATTACCCCAACTACATGCACGTGGTAAATGACCAAATACTGAAACACAAAGTACTACATAAATTACCTTTATACTTTTGGAGTTAAACTCTTCCTTTTTCATTGCTTCAGCTTTATTTGATTTTGTAGTTGCATTGATACGTGTAAACCGCATTCTAATTAGGGAAAAAAATTATTATGAAATTATTACTTACTATTATTATTTTAACAATAAAGTAATCTCTCTCCATCTCATTTTCAAAAGCCTTTAAAAATAGTGTTGTAAACAGAAACAACCCATCAGTTGGTGGTGATGTTGGTTGGTTGAGATTTTTTTTTTAATATCTTTAGATCAAGTACATTTATGGAGTCAACTTTGTTTCTTCTATACTATTATCCAACACGATCTGTACTCCTGAAGCTTTGGTATGCATTCCAATCAATTTATGTCTCACTCTTAAATTACTTATGGTAAAACAAAGTGCAAGAAGGTAGACTATACTCTAAAAATGTTTACCTTATTGGGCTGTTTCCATCCAAGGGCACGGTAATCACCTCAGCTTTATACATGTTACTTTTCTTCAAGGATCGCTTGCTTGCTTTTGGTGTGGAAGTCTGAAAAGGAGAGACACTTAATTCGTCTCCAGAAAAGGTACTTCTAATCCTGGGTTTTTTAGGTGTAACATTTTTGGGTGTTTTGATTTTCCTCTGCCTTACACTCCTCCTTAACACATTCACTTTTGGACTCGGTGGAATTTTTATATCTAAACTGTTTTCCTTAGAAAGAACATTAGCTCCTGGATCTTCATTAAAATTGCTGGTATTTGAGACAATTTCCTTAGTTTCTGAAGCCTTCCTTCTTCTCCTTCCTTTTTTCTGAAGCTTTTTAGGTCTTTTGGTCTTAATTCTATTGTTTCCAGGACCAGAATGTGCGTATTTGTCCACATAATCATCTGGTACTCCACTTCCTGAACGTTTATTTGAAGCGGTGCCATCTTCAGGTCCTTCTTTTTCTTTTGAAGACTTTCCAGTGGCTTGCTTTTGTTTTCCGGATGTCTTTTTAACTCCACTTTTTATCACATCTGATGCTGGCTGTCTGAACGCCTTCATGAACTGATGCCTATCTTCCACAGTACATTTTGGCTTCAAAGAATCTGACCCTGCAGTCTCTAGCACAGCTAATTCCAATTCTTCTTCCTCTATAACTACGTTAGATTTTCTTTTCTGAGCAACCTGTTCAGTTTGTTCACCGTCCAGGAGGGACGGGCTACTTTCTTTTTCCACTACACATCCTTTCTGCCTCAAAAAAATGGAAGCTATTTTCCTAGAGCCTTTTTGCTCCTTATGTAAAGAAGCTAATTTGGGGGGAACGGAATGAACTTGTGCGAGGACAGTTACTGTTCTAAGAGGCAGCTGTTGAGATTCCTCACACTTTTCTGGGTCACTAGCGCTATCACTTCTGTGATAACTGTCCGTTTCATTTGCTGTGGCAGAATTGTCTGTTGTTGGCTTTGTGTCTTCTTCAACAGGATCTACATTATTTTCTCCCTGACTCTTCAAGAAGTCCTCAAATGACACTGTTATTATACTATTGTTTGCCTGTGAAGTCTTATCATCCCCATGAACTTGAGAACTGGAATCAGTAATAGTAGCACCACACTCTGCTGTTGTAGGAGATACCACCTTCTTATCTTCAATTTCCTTTTTGCACTTTTCATTCAGCTGTTTTTCAGATGAAAAACTGTCAGACAAATCCATATTTACTTTCTGCTTCCTCTTCCTTGATTTTCTTATCCTATTTTTTGTACCATTGATTTCAGAACGAACTTTCCTCACGTTTTTTCTGTAGAGGACCGCATTTGAGATGTTCTCTCTTTGCACGTTATCTTCTGCCAATTCTCTTCCATATTTTTGGTCAACTGAAGTACAACTAGCAATAACATCATGACTGCCCTGTTTCAGTCCTGTTGTTTCTCTGCTGTCATCACTACTGATTTCTATTTCATGGTCATTCTCAGATTCTTTCATCTCTCTCTTATTTTTTAGATAAACTCTCTTCCCCTTCCTCTTCCGCTTTAAAGATGGTTTCAAAGGTGGCTTCCAGTCTCTGTCATCAGCATCCAATGGTGTTTTGTTTTCTCCAGCTACAACTGGTAACGTAGCTTTCTCAGTTACTGCTGTCTTTTTAAAGTAATCCAATATATCGTTGGATTTTGGTGGTGACAACACTTTATCCGCTGGTTTTGCCAATGGTGAAAAATACCTTGTGATTGTTTTTACAGAAGTATCTTCCTCTCGCCGTTTCTTGCATGGCTATAAAAAAACCTCAGCATTAGTCTTAGTTTTTAAAAGCGTAAGATGACACAGCATGGTAATATAAAGCAGTACATGTTACTGACACTAGGACTTTTTCAGAGGATTAAGAACTCAAGGCAATGCGCTAAGACTATGTGCACATCAACTTTACCTCCACCCTTTCACAACCCAACTAAGCTTGAAATAAAGATTCAGCCAGTTCAAAAAAATAAAAATCCTACCTAGATTTCAGACTGCCAGAAATTAAAAGTGACAACAAGGTCCTCAGAAAAGCTTTATAACACTGGAATTTGGAAAGTCTACTTCAGTTTGGATGATCTATCTATTGGTTACCTTGAGACAGTCACCAGGGCATTTGTAGAGCAGTGAATTGCAACATCGCTTAGAGATGGGAACACTTCCCTACCATACAGAAAACACCCAGCTTATCTTAAGACAAAACTATATCTTTTGGAATACTTAAGGAAAGTGAATACGTGAGAATTCATATATCATAATTCAAACCATAAGAAAGAATTTATCTGTAAATTTCCAAGAAAGACAGCTCACCACTTTTACAGGGTTTTTTTACTTTTATAACTCTCCTAGTTTATTAACAATCGAGCTCTGCTGAATACACTCCATCTGAAACTGAAAATGGTCCTTCCCAAACCCACCAGTGTCTCTGCCGAGGTACCCCTTTCGATGACAGCCCGCCCGGGGGCCTCTCAGCGTTCCCAACGCCAGCTACGGGCTCGACCCCGGCCCGGGCAGGGGCCTCAGAGCACCGGGGTGGCCTTTGAGGCCTCCCCGTTACACCGCCCGACAAATGGCCACCCCTCAGCCCCCCTTCTCCGCCCTCACAGCGCGGCCCCGGCCCGCCGCCGCCTCCCCACCTGAGACTCGCCGTCTTTCCCGGGGAGAGAGGCGGCCGCCGCGGCCACGGCGACCCTGCCCACCATGCCCCGGGCCCTGGCGGGGAGCGGAACCCTCAGCCGCGGGGGGAGGCGGCCGCTGTGGCCATGGAGCAGCTCGGCCGTCCGCCGAAAGGCCGCCGCCGCCGCCTGACAGGCGCGAGGGGCAGAAAGGCGCGCGCGGGACGAGATTCGGACCTCCGCGCGAAACGGGGCGGCGCCGCCGCGCCCCACGTGACCCTCCCGCCCTGCCAACCGTCGCCTGCGTTCNCTGGCGTCACCGGGCGGGGCCGCGGGAGCTGGGGCGGTCCCCGCCGCCCTTCCCGCCCCGCCCCACCGGGCGCCCAACCCGGACGCGCGGCCCTTCCGGGGGCGAGGCCCGCCCGCCGCCGCGGCTGCCCATGGAGGCCGACGCTGAGGCCGAGGCGCGGCTCCTCTTGCAGGAGGCTCAGGAGAGCATTGAGGCGGCGCGGAGCTACCGGCGGGAGCTGGAGCAGCGGCTGCGGGGGCTGCAGCAGGCACGGGAGCAGGTGGGGAGCAGACCGGGCTCTCCGGAGGTGCCCCGGTAGGGGACCAGAGGGCGGGAGGCGGATGCCCGGGGCTCCGGGTGCGGGAGGCGGCCATCGGTGAGCGTTCCCCGGGGCAGCGACGGTGCTCCATCTGCAGCCTCAGCCGCGTACTTCTGTGTCACCTGCTGTTCTGACCCTGGTAGCGATCGGGTGGGACATGTAATCACAAGGGCCAATGGCCTTAACCTAGAAGAGGGAAGAGTTAGACTAGATGTAAGGAATAGTTCTTATATGCTGAGGATGGTGAGACACTGCCCCAGGTTGACCAGAGAGGTGGGAGATGCCCCGTCCCTGGAAACATTCCAGGCCAGGTTGGACCGGGCTCTGGGCAACTTGATCTAGTTGAAGATGTCCCTGCCTGTGGCAGCAGGTTGGACTAGATGCCCTTTAAAGGTCCCTTCCAGCCCAAACTATTCTGTATAGGGAAAAGGGAGGATGGAGAACAAATCCCACCAGACTTGGGGCAGATGGTGGTGGTGGTGACCCTGGTGTCTCAGCACCTTCAGGGACATTGTTGTGTTGCCCTGTAGGTGCTGGAGATGGAGGATTTTAGAATGGAAGGAGCAGGTGCAAGTTGAAGTCTGTTACAGAACTGAGTCTGGTTTTTTGGGGTGATGGAGAGGCTTCCAAGGCAAGAATAACGATGCAGCTGGACAGGGTGCTGGCTGATCTTATCCAAACTGTGCTTTTGCTCAGAAAGTTTGGGCCAGATGATCCTTGAGGTTGCTTCCAACCTGGTATCCTATAATTCTATCATGATTCTCTGTCTAAAGGAACTACGTTTTCTTAAGTACTTGGGATGCTAAGTCTTATTTTATAGGAAGTGTTGTGCCTGTCTCCTTGCCCTCACATCTGAACGATTCCTGCCTCGGCATGTTGTTCTCTGGTTTGGTTGCTGTCCTGAACTCTCCTGTCCCTATGCACCAAACTCTGTGGGTCACATACTCTGTGGGTCATGTATAAGTGTTGCCAGCGTTCCTGGTTAGCTGGTTTTGCTGCAGCTGTGCACTGGAGCCAGAGGAGAGTTTTTGTTGGGACTAATAACCCACCCACTCTGTGCTGAAGATGCATGATAATGTATGCAAATGTGGGTAGGGAGATTGCGGAGAGCCAGCGAAGGTCTGGCTTTCCGCTGAGACATCCTCTCAGCATTTGAGCTTTTGCAGACTAGAATCAATGCTTTACGATCTTTGATTCGGCTCTGCAAGGGGTAAAATAAAGTAAACCCCAAACTCGGGAAATGTTTCCGTGGTGACCTGATCATGTCTCCAAAGCAGATTCCATTAGTGCAGAAACCTGCTATAAATCTGCTCGGTTAGTGGCCTGCTGCTGAGTGGGCAATCACTGGGCATCAAATTAGTCATCTTCAAAACCGCAAGCTACTTAAGAAAATGAATTGTTTGTGACTGGCTTCAATCCAAACCTTGTTATCCCAGAGCGTCGCCTGGAACCTCAAAATGCAGGGGGAGGGAGCTGGTTTGCCTTTCTGCAGTGGCTGGGAGTGCTTCGCTGCCTTACCTGTCTTTCCTTTCCCTCTCTGGGGGAATTTCTTTGCTCGTGTGCTTGTTTCTGTTTTCTCTCTTTCCGCCTTCACTGCCACGCGCTGTTTTGTCCACAGAGAATCAGTCACACAGCACACATCCAAGGATTCCCTGTGTCTGGAAGCGCTGAATGCCTTAGACTGGGGTTTGGATGGTGAAAGCTTTATTATTTGGGGACTGGTGGGCCGAGGTGGTAGGAAAAGCCCTTTAGATCACTTGTGTTGCATCCTGTTCTTTCGGACCCATGGGACACGGTTTTCAAGACGCTTCATGTGGCTCTGTGTGTTCGGGGACTGGCACGTTCTTGTCCGTAGCTGGTGGTCTCTGCAGTTCTGAGGCTGACTTGTTGAATTTGTATCCGCCTGTAATGGAGGTGGTGGGCTCAGAGAAGTGACTGTTCTGTCTTCCTTCGCCCCACCCCTTCACAAAGCTAAATACTTCCTTTTTTTGTTTTTTTTTTCTCTCAAGTGTTAAAATAACAAGAGAAGGGAAACTGAGCTGTGTGGCAGCTGCAGAGGTTCATGAATATTACTTAAAGAGGAAATTTATTTTACCTAACCAAAGAGCTTCCTGTGTTGGTTGTCTGTACTTCTAAAGATCTAGAATTTACGTGTAAGGCCGTGCACATGTTGCAGCATTTCCTTGTGTGTGTGACTTCGAAAAGTCGTCCACAGGGAGATGTTTACTTCTGACTTCTGCATCTTTAGCTCAGGGGTGTTCAAGTTTGGTTTCTTCCCTAAAAGTCAGATTCAGCAAATTTGCAAACATTTTAATAGGCACTTATAGAACCTTCTGTGGTCTAGTTTTTCCAGAATCAAACCAGACTTGCTGTTCACCCTGCCCTGTAACCCTGCAGAAGAGGCAAATCAAAGGTGGCTATTTAAAAAAAATAAAAAAATAAAAAAAAGAAAGCAGCTTTATAAGGATTTTAAAAATCCAGTGAAGTGATATGCCAGGAAAAGTGCTTTTAGATATTCTTCTAAAAGTCTGTTATATTTTCTTTCCAATGCAAATTACTCGTGTGTGATGACAGAGTTGCTTTTGAACAGGATTTACAGCAGTTTTGAGGGGCAGTGGGGAAAAGACCTACAGAGTGTTCAGAATTTTCTGACAAGAAAAATTCTGTGATTAAAGTACGTGTAACCCAGTTTGTATTTAGCTCTAGCCTCAGAGGTTGCCTTGATTTGCCTAGTTAACATGCTCTTCCCCTTGTCTAGCCACAGTTTCTTTGCCTTCTTCCCTGCTGTATCTGTACTAAAATCACTAGTTTGTTACCTGCCAACCATCCTTTTTTTTTTTGAAGTTGACTTCACAGGCAGCTTTTCTCCAGCAGATGTGGTGGTTCAGAAAAATAAAAGATGTGCGTGGTCTTTGCCTCTATCCTGAATCCTTCTTTTTTCTTGCCTGAATTCAGATCAGAGAAAGCGCAACATTGACCAGAGATGTGCTTGAGCAGCATTTTAATGACTTGAAAGGGACCCTGAAGAAGCTGTTGGATGAGCGGCTCATGTCACTGCTGCAGGAAGTGGATGCCATAGAGCAAGAGAGCATCAAACCCTTGGATGAATGCCAGAAGCTAATAGAGCACGGAGTCAGTACAGCTGATGATCTGCTCCGGGATGGTAAGGCAGGACCTGATCCTAAGGCTTGGCTCTTACTTTCTGGTGTGCCTTCTCTGGGAGACTGGAATGTTCCTGTTATGATCAGCGTATTTGGCTCGTTTGGGACTTCTCTCAAACCAAATATTAAGAAAAGGTTAAAGTTGGGTAGGTGGAGTGAAGAGCTGATCAGTATTAGCTCCTACAAATCTGTATTTTAATATTTCATTCCAATCCTAGGGTGTATGTATGTCAGTGTACCCTCTTCATAAGGGCAGGAGGTGTCTACTTTGGAGATGCCTCACTGCAAAGGTGTCCTGCAGCCTTTGACACTAGAAAGAGGATTATGTCAGGCTAGTTTGAAATAAAATACATCTTGGGTACAATAATAATAAAATCTCCTGCTGCTTGAAGAAAGTTATTTGCATCTTACTGGAATAGCAGCTGAAGTAAACAGATTATCTTTCCTGTTAAGTGTGATTATGCTCACTGTTGGTGGAATAGCCAGGGTAGGGGAAAAATTGCTCCAAAAAGTCTGAGGACAAAAATAGAAATGTGGAATATTACTGTAAGGGCCAGTTTGCACCCTAGTGATGCTAAATACCTAGCCAGAATGGAATGCCACTCTTGACTGTTTCCCCCACACTGGAAAACCTACTGGGAGCATGTCTGAGCCATGAGTATGTTGGCAGTTTCCTTGCATTGTTTTCATGTCTCAACTTTAACTTTCTTTCACCATGATCTCAGTTTTGTGAACTAAAGTGCATCAAGCAGCCTCCCATGGGCAGGGGATGTACCAGCTTCCACTCAGACGTGAGCTTGGTGCCTACAGACCGTGCTGGCTTGGTGGCTCTGTGCCTCCTGCTCACAGGAGGAGTGACATTGCTTAAGAATTAATTTGTTGGGTTGGTTTGTTTTTTCTCCAGCACCACAACCTCTGGGAGAACTGGTGATGGAAGGGAGACTAAATAATGTTTAAACAGGTGTCTGTCAGTCACCTTGGTTTGATTTTATCTCTCAAGTTACTGAATCACAGGGTGTCGGTGTTTTATACAAGTTTCTATCAGATTTCATAAGAACCTGAATATCTGTCTGCCTCCTGTCCCCTGGGTCACCATTCCCTCCACAACAGTACGAGCATCACTAAGTCATGTCATTAAAATGAGCAGAGGTTGCCTCTGAGTCAGAAAGGAGTTAAGCCTCCGTGGTTATTAAATCTGCTGCTGCCAATTATGACGTGTGCTTTTCTTTAGAGATTTGTAACGTTTGTAATCCTCCATTTGGAAAAGGACTGAGCTTGCTTATGTTGTAAATTACCATCAAGTCATCAGATAAGAGACTGGAGCATACCTCTCTGTAAGCTGAAGTGTGGGATGCTACTTTATATGGAAAGCTTATGAAAAGATTTCTGTTTATCTCCACACTTTAATGCATGGATTATTTCCTTCATTATGACAATTGTTACCACTTAGATTGTAGCAAACAGAACAATGGCTGAAATTATTGTTTGCTTTTAAGCTCCTGCTTTTTAATTTTCTGCTCAGTGAAGGTGCTTTGCTTTTTCCTTCCTTTAAAGCAGGTGGAGGAAGGGATTAATGATCCTGACTTCTGGCATCTGACCCCAGTTCTGCTACTGTCTGAGACCTCAGGCAAATTATTACATCTGTTATGGGTGTGTCTACAGGAAGCTTTGAGAGCTTCAAAATTGCTAGATAGGCTTTATATTGTTAACTATAATTGTATTGTATATCTAAGAGTCTAACAAAAGTGCTGAGAATGTTTCATATATAATTGGTTGTTCATGTCAGAACTGGTTCTTCTTTAAAGCAAAGAATGCCTTTCTTGGATGTTTTCTCACGAGGAATATTTTTACTATTTGATTCCAGGGGAGAGTGCAGTCAATGGAGATGTGGGACAACAGAATGAGAAACTCTGCAGCTTTACAAAAAAGGCTCTGCACATTCAGCTAGATAGGTAAGGCACCGACACACTGAGGGGATCTGAGGCAGCGGCACGTGCTCTTCTCTATAGGGATCTTTTCTTCTTTGAAATAAAAGCCTTCCGCTCCACTGCCTTGAAAGATTCGTTTGAGGTGTTAGTGTGCTGTTTGTTTCACAGACTGTCACTGGGGCTGGCAGTCACAGAATGGAGTCGGTTTCAACGTCAATATGTTCTGTGCAATTATAGGCTGTTTATTTGTGAGCGATGAAACCACTCCTTGTGGAACAGCCTGTATTTCAGAGTATTTACCGAGAAACAGACAGTCTGGTTAGGGCTGAAACACAATGTTTTCTGAGTCTTTTAAGTTTGAAATGCACATGCCAATTTCTGCAGCTGTTCTCTCTTTGCAAATCTGCACAGATTCAAGTGTGTGGACAAAATATGAATTTCTAGAAGCTGGCCCCTTTCATTACAGCAAATTTTCCTTTCTCAGCTTACCAGAAGTGCCCTCCTTGGTTGACGTGCCTTGTTTATCTGCCCAGTTGGATGACTGCCTTCTTACTATATTGAAAAATCAAATATTCAGACATGGAACTGTGGCATCTCGCCCACCTGTACAGCTAGAGGAGTTCGTTGAGAAGCCTGGAGGTATTTTAGTCCGATGGTGTAAGGTGGGTAAAATACCCGGGGTGAAAATCATTCAGACTTCAGTTTCCTGGAAAAAAAAACCCACCTGAAAAAGCCACTTTCATTCTGGAATCTCTACAGCCTTCAAAGGAATAGTCTGCTCCAGTGTGTCATTAGAAACTTTAGAAGATATTTTTGCGGCAACGGCTTCATCTAGTGATGTTGTGGTTGCTGCTGAGGTTTGTTGTTTCTTTTAAAGTTGTTTTAGAAGACCCAGGCTGAGGCTGAACCTGTTCTGTTATGGTTTTATCCCTAAACACGTTTGTGTTCTTAGGGAGATGCAGGGGATAGAAAGAGAAAGCTAGTAAAGTAGCCTTTCTCTTCAACACACAAAGCCTATTTTTGAGTAAATCACTGCTGTGCTCTGATGTGATTTAGTTGTTGTTGGGCAGCTCTATGCTCCTTCCCAGCATTAAACAAACTTTTGTTGTTCTAGCAACAGCCACCTATTGGTCAGCCATCCTTCCCTTGTAAAGCATGTGGATTCGGGGCGCTATTGTCACCTGTGGTCTGATTTTCTGTGATAGAGAGGAGTTCCCTGAATTTTGTCACACTTGAGGGCTAGTGGAGCTTTTCGGGGGTGAGATGGGAAATCATCTCTTTTGACTTAAGAGATGCCAAAGAATTGGAAATCATTCCCTGGAGCAGTTTATGAAGGGTAATAGTGAGCTTCCCTTGCTGTTAAAAATTGGCACTGAATTTCTTCTGCAAATTTGTCTTCAGCTTTTGGCTGAAGGATCTTGTTATGCCTCTGCTAATTGAAAAGTTTTCTGTTAAATATTTCTTCTATAGATACTTTTAAACTGTGATCAAACTGTTCTTATGCTACTTTTTGTATTGGTTGGTTCAGACACTGATATTATTTTCTGTAAGTCATGCTTTCTGCTCTTTATCTTGTGACTCTGAATCACCTTTGATGGCAGCCTGCAGTAGTGCCCTAGTATGTGCCGCTTCAGAGGCGGAAGGAAAATAAGAGTGGGTCCTTTATTAATGCAATGAATGTTTCTCTAGGTGGATGATGACTTCATACCACAAGATTACAGACTGCAGTATCGTAAGGGTACCGCCAGTCACTTTGAAGATGTGTATGTCGGCTCAGAGACAGAGTTCATAGTGCTGCACATTGATCCTAACGTTGATTACCAGTTCAGAGTCTGTGCCCGAGGAGATGGACGGCAAGAGTGGAGTCCGTGGAGTGTTCCTCAGTTCGGCCGCACCACCCTCGTTCCCCACGGTACTGTGGCATTGCTGTTCATCCTCAGCCCGTGTCCTCAGTGCAGCTCCTGAAGGGCTATGGCTGAATAACTTCTGGAGCTGCTTTTTGTATGATGATGGGTGTCCTTGGCTGTGATACGTGCATGCAATGTATCCTTTCATCCTAAAATTTATCCTTTGCTTCGTAGTGTGAGTGATATCAAGCCTTTCCAGCAGGTCTCTCACTGGCTACCCTTGGAAAATATCAATGAGCCAGAAAAGAGGCATTTTCTCCCCTTGTCCCTCACCCCTACCTAATCATTGTTTGGTGTCTTACAGTCATGTAACAAGCTCTTATCTTGGACAAAGAAAAGCCTAAATTTTCTCTTCACTTGCAAATTTTTAAGGGCAGAGGGTGAAGACAGTTTTTCTCTACCTACAAAATGACTTCACAGGGATCACAGCAAAGAGTGAAATTCTGGTGAGGCCTGTGAGCAGGGAAGAATTTTTGTAATTGCAAATTATTTGATAAAGAAACTTCTCCATGAGAAGGTGGCAAAACCAGCCCTGGTTCTTAAGCTTCATGTGAGGTGAAGTGAGTGGACATTACGACTGACTTGACTTTGCACAGACAGTATCTGGTCTAGTTGAGGTTTGAGGTTCATGCTGATTTTGTGTTTTGTTTTGGTTTTTTTTTTTGTCTCTAAAGAATGGACAACAGGTTTGGAGGGTTACAGCTTGAGCAGTCGAAGAAACATAGCACTTCGAAATGATTCTCAATCATGCGGTGTGCTCTACTCCAAAGCTCCTACTTACTTCTGTGGGCAAACATTAACATTCAGGCAAGTACTTTCTGGGCAGCTCTTCTCTGGTTCCTCTCCTGTGAATCAAAGCTCCTTCTCTAGTCCCTTATTTATACATAAACCTGAGTGTTTGATTTTTGCATCAGCTCAGCCCCAGTCAAGGGAGCGTGTCTGTGTGGAGTCGGAACTTCCTTTTCTTTACTCCTGCTTCCTGGCTCTTTAGGAAAACAACTGATGTTTTTGTAGGGCTTGCACCTACCTAAAACAGAGACAAGGGTAAACTCCTGGGGGTGGTGTAATATACCCTGCACTGAGCAAATCTGTGGAAAACTGAACTTTCCTGAGTTTTGTAGCAGCTGTTAGTGGCTGGTCATAAGCCAGTAGAGTCTCACCACAGACTCTTTTTAACCCTGGGTCAGGGGGTGCTTTCCCTCCCAGACTATCCATGTGCTTTGACTACTTTGAATGTGCTGCTGGGACAGGTAAGGATGGCAGTCTGGCACTGATGTCTTTAAGAGCTGAGATAATTAGCGGTGAGCAGACTAATACTTGAAACTGGCATTAGAAACTCTTGAGGGGAGAAGGGATTGTGAAATTCAAGCTTTTCATTTGACACTTTGAGACGGAATGTGATAAAAACCTTGGCAGCTTTGCTGCCTGTAGTCCTGTTCCTGTGATGATGCTATTTAACAGTGTATGAGGAGCTTCCTTGTGGATATGTCAGTTGTAATTACAGACCTCAGAGGCTCTGAAGCTTCATTCCATCTTTCTTTGGTTAAATAAAACTACTTGCCATACAGTAGGCAACCCCCAAAGGCAATTTAAGGGGGTTGTTAATGGTATTTTTGTAACTCATTCCATGGTGTTTCGTTTCTCCCTTCCTGATAATGAATTATCTTAACTTCAGATGGTTGTAGTACGAGGATGTATTCAGTTGCCCTGTCTGAAATGGGATAAAAAGATCTAAAGCTTTCATTTGAAATCTGTTGCTAGATTTAACATCTCTTGGCTCAGAAATGCATCTGAAATTAAAGTCAGAACTTTGAGGTTTCCCTTGGTTCTCTTTCAGACCAACGCCTTTTATCTTTTTTTATTGGTAACACATGAAAATCTTTTGCTTGACATTTTGGTAGTGTGGACTCCTCTCCAAGAGGAGATTGTTTCAGGATGGCAGAGCACCAACAAGCACGTGTCCATAAGAACTGTAATGACACAAATGTTAAGATTGAAGACAACTTCAAAAATCATTGTCTTCCCCTTCCAAGTTGCTTCCAGGAGTTGCTTCCTGTTTGAAAGCCTGTGAGGTTTTCCTGGGCAGGGAGATGTAGCACTTGGCGCTTGGCTTTCTCCATCTGTTGAAACAAAAGTATATTCACAAGGGGATAAGTGGCTTTGGAGAGCACAACAAATGAGTAAGGTTCATGTTACAGATGTTTGTGAAGCAGCTTTGTAATTCTTCTGTGTTGGGGCACAGGAATACCTCATCAGTGAAAAGTGAGGCTGTGGTAAACGCAATGCTTTGTATCTGCTTTTCACAGAAAGACTGCTTTTGTTACCCTCTAAGGTGAGGTGTTCAGACAAGTTGTAGGAAAAGATCACTATAAGTCAGGACACCTCCTGTTTTCTTGGCAGCCTTCAGAGAGCCGCCTCTGGGAGAGGGAAGGTTTCTCCGTAGCACTTTCTAAAGCTTCTGCTTGCTGTGGGCAGCCACAGCCAGTCTGGCCAGGCTGGTGGGGTAGGATCATCCAGCAGACACCCTGTGAAGTTCACGCTGACTCTGACAGGAGCCCACCACAGCTCTAAGGACAGCTCATACAAAGAAAGTGCGTGTGATCACCCATAGACCTACTTCTGAGACAAATGGAAACTGGTGGTGGTTGAACTGGTTCGGTGTCTCTGTGCTGCCATGGCAGGGCAGGGTTCTGCTCTGTAGCATTGGAAGTGGTGAGAAGGGATTTAGCATCCCACTGAGCATTCTTTCTACCATCTGTTCCAGGGGCTTTTTAAAATTTTAAGTCTCAGGGATCATAGCTGTTGGAGAATAATTTTGTTAATGTGATAGGAACAATCAGCGTAGTAAAGCAAAGCTTAGGAGATCGTGCAGTGATGCTCTGGGCTGGACTTGGGCTGGTTATTAATTGCTAAAAAAATCAAAACCTAGGAAGGAAAGGAATGGTGATCCATACCTAGTGCTCCTGATGCAGTTGAGAGGAGGAAAACCACTGCAGAATTACAGGTTGGCTGTTGCCTTGGGTTCCTCGCTACGGTGTGAGGAAGGTTTTGCTCTTCCCTCGTTTGTGTCCACATGCTCCACAACCCCAGAGTCAGGGCAGCAGCGCAGGGAGGGGAGCCCCGATGCTGGATGTGATGGGTACAGGAGCACACGTGGGGAGGGGAGCCCCAGTGGTGTAATGGATACAGGAGAGCACGATGAAAAACGCAGCCTCAGCCTGGATTTAGTGTGGGTACCACTAGACCTCAAACGTTCAGCTGGTCCTAGTCTGAATCCTGTGTGAAGGTTCTTGCTGCCATCACTCCTCCCTCAGAGCAGTCCCTGCCCTGGTACTTGCTTGATGGTTTTTCTCATCCTGCTGCTGCTGGTCCAGGTTACCGTAACAGTGCTCTGCAAAAGGGGGCTGTATAAAGGAGCCAGTAGGTGTGGAAACAGGCTGACATGATAGAATTCCTACTTTTTAATGAGTTTGTAATTATGCATTTTTAGTCCTTCTTTTGACTGTATGTTTATTTCCAACACAGAACTGAAGAAAGGCTCCCTGAACTAGGGATGGAGTGAATTAATGCTACTGATGCACAAAGGCTTTACCTCCCTAGTTGACAGATAAATAGCTGTTTATAAAGCTTCACCAGTAACTCAGGCAGAGACTAAAATCTAAAGTAGAGTACCAAAATGAACTTGAAATCTCAGCTGAAGTTGTTTTGGGAAAAAAAAGGTGGATCATTTCCAAGTTAAAAGCTCCTCGGATATTTAAATATTAATCATTTATTTTTGCTTTGCTTTATAGTACAAAGCTTTTGCTATCTTAGTGACATCCCCAAGGGACTGAGAAACCTAATGGAGCGCAAAAGTAAAACATGGTTCCAATTTTATCATCCCTGTTTGTCTCAAACAAGTTAACCCGTTATGTGCCAGTCCACTGCCCGGTTTAATTCCAGTTCTTAAAAGCTTCCGCTGAATTTTTTCTGTTGTTTGGCAACAGTCACATACCCACGCTGCTCTTTCTCTCAAGCTGTAATGAAAATAACTGCTGTCTTACTTTCTAGACAAGACAATCTGAGTTTCCTGAGTCACTCAAGCTCTCTCCAAAGTACGATTTAGCACCTTTGAGAGATAATGGTCTATAACGAACCGCAGCCTCGCTCAGCTGCTGGGGCCCAAAGGGAACTGCATCCCCGGTCATTTGCACAACTTGTTTGCTTTTTGTTTGGAGATTCTTTCCCAGGACTAAAACCCTAAATGCAGCTGAGCAGGGGCCAGATTTGTAAATGTCCTTCTAGGCATTGTTTTTAATAACTATTTGCACCAAGCAGATTTGGTTAAAAAAAACCCAAACAAAACAACCTCTCCCCCCCGCCACACCTCCTCTCAAGCCCAGTAACCCTCTGCCACCAAAACAGATCACCCCTCCACTTCCAGCCCTTTGCAGCAGGATATTGCAAGGCTCAAATACTTTAAAAATAGTTGTTGAGACTACAGCTGTCTTGCTGTAAGAGGTGGTGTTGACCAGTAATCTGCTATAGACGATTGTAGTTTTACACATGTTGTTTCAGACAACTGGAAATAATTTCAAAAGACACTAAGCTGTTTCAGTGGAGAATTCTGTTAAATAACAAAGTTTGCAGGTGGCAGATTCGTGTTCTGTACAGATTAATAGTTAGCACGTTGGTCAGTATTGCTGTTGGGAAAGCTGGTCGGGCCTGTGGTCATTCAGCAGGGATCTCCCCAAGAGGCTGGATGAATTTGTTGGAAGCCCTGGAGCGCGGCGTCCTGTGGGGCAGGGTGTCACCGCCTGGATTTCATTGTACGTTTTGATTTAAAGGCTCAGGGTCTGACTTAACTTTCTGTTTGGTAGGATTGAAACCGTGGGACAGCCAGACAGGAGGGACAGCCTCGGCGTGTGTGTGGAGCAGCAGAACGGCTATGACTCCCTGCAGCGGGATAAAGCTGTGTGCGTTAGCACAAACGGTGAGTCTGAGTCGCAGAACTGAAGAATGTGACTTTTCCCCCCTCCGCCCCCCTTTTCTTTCCCAAAACCCAGAGCCCCCGGGTTTTTCCTTTACATCACTGGTTCATTTATGAGCAACTTCATCCACCTTTTACATACCACTGTTGGTGCAGTTCAAAGCTCTTGTGAGATAGCAGGTCGCCTTTCTCTGCTTGCAGTTACTATAACCTGTTTGATGTGACAAAAAGGAACGTGGCAGGGATGCTTTCCATTTCCATTTGCCTGCAAAAAAAAAAAGTTAAAATAAAATAATAGGGAGAACATAGTATTGGACGTTCGTGTGTACAGAAAGCGAGAAATAACGTTTGTTATCCTGACTGTTTCAGGGGCAGTATTTGTGAATGGAAAAGAGATGACAAACCAACTGCCTGCTGTAACTTCTGGCTCGACTGTGACGTTTGACATGGAAGTTGTGCATTTAGGGCCTTCCAGCAACGAGGGAGGAAACTTCAAGCTTAGAGTCACCATTAGCTCTAACAACAGAGAAGTGGTCTTTGACTGGGTACTTGACCAGTGCTGTGTCTCTTTGTATTTCGGATGTTCGTTTTCATACCCAGGCTGGAAAGTTTTGGTGTTTTAGCAGTGAGTGAAGGGACTTTTGTTCTTGCTATAAAGAGTAATGTTAAACCTGGGTTTCCAGCCGTTTGACACCACCAATCTGTTAACAAAAACCTGTCTTTATATTACTTGAACTCCACTATATTGTACTTCCTACTGGATTAATTTCAAAACGTAATTGTGAAACATTGGATTTGTTACTCTGGAAAAAGTTAGAAACAGGCATTTGCGTAGGCAAATTAACTTAAGCAGTCCATAAGACCTGTCCCTTTTTTCCTTCAGAACTTGATTTTTGTCAGTATTTCATTGTACTCTAGTCTCAGGGTACGCATGTTGTGTAGAATTAACTTTGCTTAATGCTGCTGTTCTGTGAAATAAGCCTAAAAATGTTTAGGGGGTAGAGGGATGGTAATGGACCAAAGTTTTATTTATACCACTCAAAATGAGCAAAGTATTTAGAGCAGTGATGTCCTTGCTACGCTTCCTTGTACACAACGCTGCCTTAATAGTATGAATGGAGAGTGGGGTCTGCACACCACAGCCATTTCTTCCATGCATGGTACTGTTCATTCCTCCAGAGCAAAGATGTCTGAGCCAGAACATCTGTTTTAGTACGTAGCCGGACTGTTAATGTCTCACTGAAGTGCCTTATTTCCCAATGGTTCTTGTACTGTTCCCTGTGTTGCCACTGGGAATGTATTTTCTAGAGTAGTCGCCAGGCGATGTGTACATCACCTTAATGTGGGTGCTGGTCTCGGACCAGAGCGATCCCCAGAGTAGGATGGTGACCCTGATGTGCTCTGAATGTCCTCCCGAGTTACAGCGTACCCTGTCACCCACGTCAGAGCAAGTCACGGCGCTTTTGTGCTTTAGGCCTGACATACAGACGGCAGCCATGACTCCTCACAGAGCCCGCCTAAGGCCGAGAGACAACCTTCTTTTTGTTCAGCGGAGACAAGGGAAAGGCTGTTCTGATGTGCGGGATTCCTGGAAATCGAGGCCACCCAGGCAAGCAGGGACCCACCATGGGTGACACCGGAGGTGGCCAGACCCCACTTGGCAGATGTAACCCATGGCAGTCAAAATGGAGCAGATGATAGTGGTAACTTAAGTAAGATGGGATAAGGCATTATTATGCATCAATTGAATTTTAATTCAAAAGTTAAATGAAAATATTACTATTTCCCCCTTTAAATGCAACTAAAATTTAGTATGAGCTTATCAAAGAGAGCCTATTCCTGGTCAAAAGATTGCAATACTACTGGATTTAAAGATTATTTTAAAGTAATGCTCGCTGAGGGCCTCCTTAAAAGGGACCTTGTTACCTCAAGTTCACTTAAAATAAAATATATTTTAGCCTGTTAGAATATCAATATTTTTATAAGACCTAGACAATCATTCTTCCCTTTTTGCTGCAATGTCACCATGCTCCATCAGCCCTCTATGCTGGCATGAAAAGTGTAATTTACAGTATGGTAATATCCCCCATAGTTATGTTGTCAGAGCAAAAAGACTAGTCATCCTCTCTGCATTTTTTTCCCCCAAGCATCTGTAGGAGGAGAATGGTGGTTGATACTTACACCATTTACAATAAAACAGAAAAAGTGAGTAGATTCAGATGGCTGCAAGAACTTGCAGACAGTAGAGCTGGCTTGGAATTTACTGTAGGACACAAAGTGAGGAGGACAAGACACCCGTGGGTACGTTTTTCCAGTGTTAGCAACAAAAAGCCTGCAGTATTCTCAGGTTTTCAAGCTTAATTGTTTCATTGCTAGGGAGTAAGAGAATACAATCTTATCCTGTTCTGTCAGTGTTCCTTGGATTATCCTGTGAAGAGTATTTTCAATATGTTTTAAAATAAGGTTCTTATCCTGTAGGCAAGAAGGCTCATTAGATGATGGAGCAGTCCCAGCCCCACTCAGAAGAGGGCCAGGCTGCATCTCACTCTGTGTTGTAGTGCTGGTAATTTTACTTACACACTTGAGGTGTGAGGTACTCCCTGTAACTTAGTACTTTTACCAAGTGGAAACTAAAATTGTGAATATCAGCACTTGTGAAGGTACCAATAGGACAGGTACCTTCTCATCTGCTTTTGGAGGGGACTTGTCAGGCTATTGAATTTGCAGGATATTTACTTATGTATTAGAAAATAAAGCTTAGGCCTTGAATCCAGGTACTTCCAGAGATGGTGATGCCCCGTCGGTTTGTTCCCAACATCCACCGAGGAGGCTGTGAAGGGCTGCAGAGGCCCCTGCTGCTCCCCTTGAGAACTGAGAGTGGCAAGAGAAGAAATAGGTTTTGTTCTGACTTCAGTCTATAGCTGTGCATCGAACAAGGGCAGCTTGCCAATAGTGGGTTGTTTTTTTGGTCTTTTAATGTGCTGGGTTTGTTATTTTGGTTTTTTTAACTTAGCATAAGCCCAGCTGTGCAGATGGCAGATTAGGTACTGTTCAGCCACCTCTAGAGCTGCACCTTTTAAACCTGGGAAGGGTGAAGAGTCTCAGGTCTCTTACCCCAAGTAGTTAAGTAACAAAGTGTGCAAAGGATCGGAAGAGGCTTGAATTAAAAAGGTTGAAATTCTGTTCCTCCACAGCAGAGTTCAGCTGGGCAGAAAACTTGACACTCCCTTTAGTTTCTTACCCCTCGGTGTTGGAGCCTTGCGAGCAACACTGACCTGCTTTTGAAATCCAGTCCTGAAAGTTGTTTTCTTAAGCTACATCCACTTACCTCAACTAAGACTTACGTGTCAAGTGAAATTTGAATTATTTTTTTTTAAATAAAGTTTTATCCCTCAGCTCCACATGGTCTAGTAAATTATGTATTGGTGTGTAAAGCTGGGCACCACTGCTTTCTTCTAACAGGAACATTAAGATGTATTCCTTAGCACTGCAGTCGTCTTTAAGAGCTTCTGCCTATTTCTAAAATTATTACTTTCACCTTCTGTCCCTCACAATTCCCAAACTATTCTTTTTTAGGTTTCTCACTTGTTCCCTCACTTTTATTTCTCAGTGAAGTTCAGATCTTAACTGGTATCTCTTGCAGAAATCCTGATTTTCCTTCTTTTTTACTGATGCTGTAACTAAACCTTTAAAGTATTTCCCTCAGTTTTCCATCGCAGCTCATTTGTCTCTATTTCACTATTCCCAGCTCCTTACAACTTGTGGTACATGGTGCAGCTCTTACACATGCTACTGCTGGCCAAAAGCTACAGAGCTTTCATCCCCTTCAAATAAAGTCCCTGCTGAACCAACAGACACATTTAAATTATTCCCTTAGTTCTGCCCCACCTGCAGCCTGTTCCATTCCTTTCATCTTTTGTAAAGGGAAAATAAGGAGTGAAGCCAGTAAATAAGGCTGCTGCCGGGGCAGCTTCCTCTCGTAAATACACCGTTTGGATGAAGAATCTTCTCAGTCTCGAATCGAGCAGCTGAAGAACAGCAGATACCAGGGGCGGGAAGGCACTTACCTACTCCATCCAAACCTCTTCTCTTGGTCTCAAAACTCTGCAGAATGAGGTTTATGGCCAGGATCTGGTCCTACAGGAACACCTTTGGTTCAAATGCTGGCAGATGATGGCACCAAACTTGTCTGTGAATTAAGAAATGCTTAACTTGGAACAATATTGTCAGAAGTTGCCCATGCGGAACAGCTCCTGCATTTTCCAAGGTAACATCCAATTTCTGGGTTGGGGTAGACAGTTTGTTTTGACAATTAGTGAAGTAATCAAATCACATCAAAGTATTTGCAACTGCTTCATTGCGGGCAGTGAATCTTTAGCCCCCCCTCCCCAAAACTCAAGGACTACATTCACAGTCAAAGCAACGTACACTTAAGGTTAACAATATAATGCATCTAACAGTTTTGAATAATAGTATTTAATGCACTGAATTAAATATTCAAGTCACATGTTAGCTTCCAACTTGGGGTTCACCAAATACAGAACATCATCAAAATCTGCCATGAGCATTATTAGAGGCTGGATTAGAAGAACGGTGCCAATTCAGGAGACAAAAGAGGACCTGACAACTGCAGGCTGTGGTTCAGTACAAGAGTCTTCACTGTCACAGCCATCATTCCAGTATCTGAATTACTTTTAAGGTGGAAAAAGGTTTTTGGTGTCCATTATTCAACAGTCACTATTCAGCCATGCAGTTCCTCACTCCTTTGTTCCGCAGTACCTGCAGTGCCCATCCTCTGCGCTCCCACAGAAGAGCCTGTTTTAAACCGATAGCAACTGGAACTTTGCTCCAAGTGAACCAAGCATTTTGTAAAACCTGCTCGAAGCATTAACCACTTGGCATGTAAAAAAAACTCGCAAGTTGTAGTTTTATAACCGGCACGTCACAGGTGATAGGTTTCATTTGCAGTTATATAAATTATAGTTCTGAACAGCAATACACAACTTACAGATACGTCTCAGGTATTCAGTCCTACCTCCAAGAAAGAATAAAAGCTTTTATAATCCAGCTAAAAACCTGGCAGTTTATGGAGACACCTTAAATATTGTAAAAAGACTGGACAGAAACTGAGCTGCCTTTGTAACAACCTGGCAAAGGAAGAACACGGACCCGAGGTTTGAGGGACATGCAGAAGAGAGAAGTTTATAGAAGGTACTGCCCATGGCCTTTCTGCATGCACACAAAATGACTGGACAACCATCATGGCAGATTTTATATTACGGAACTTTATGTACAAAAGCAGATTTCAAATAAAACATTTAACGTAAAAACAAGGGTTCATTTGAACAACCGAGCTTGGTTTGGTTTTTGTTTGTTTTTGTGTTTTTGTTTGGGGATTTGTTTCATTTTTACATCTATTGTACCATTCAAGTTCTTTGTAACCAGCTTACATGATATCTTCAAAATCTATTAAAGGTACATATAGAAAAGGCATCTTTATAAATAGAAAACAAAGGGCTTTTTTCATCTTTTATTATAAATTGACATGACATACAAAGTTTACTGGACAGAAGTAATTTCATTACTATTTTTGGGGGGATCACCAACTTTTTGTGCAAACAATGCTAGCCTTCTTTTAAGCATTAAGAGCGTAACTGCTTAAGAAATGACATAAGCAATAATTCTAGAACTACATCTCCCCTAAAATAATCTATTTTTTTACATATGTGCACAGCTTTAGCAAATTAAAGCCAGAGAGAAATGCTTGATGTACTATCCAGAGGCGTAATTAGAGTTTGCTAAAACTCAGAGAGCTGGCAAATTCAAGGAGTTTGTAATGAAAGCTGCAGTTTCCCTCTTTCCTATTTTGTACACAAAATCAGTGACTAAGAACTTAATACTGGATGACAAATCACATCCACACCATTAGTTAAATAGTCTCACAGTTAAACACATCTTAAGGACCATCAAAATCAGTATTTACATTTTATAAATTTCTGAAGACACCATTAGAAAGCTTATATACCCCTTAAACAAATAGGGAACTGCATCTCATGGTGATGGAATGAAATAAAAAATTAAAAATACCTGTATTTACAGCAGCATTGTTCCTTTATAAATAAAGAATATGAAAAATGCAATATTTTAAGGATAATAAAAAAATTGAGGTGATGTCACTCAACCACAGTGCTTGCTGGAATAAACCCTTCGGTGCTGATACTGTACCAGTAGTGAAACCACTTTCCATTGGAAAAAATCTGTAAACTTATGCATAAAATGTGTTAACAGCAGTGCAAAACTGCTCAAATATAGTTTAGTCAGCATCTTAGTATCTGTATTGAATACAATACATCACAGAATACTTGCATAAGAAGTGCAACACATTTTCTGGTCCAATTTTACAGTGCATTTTTCCCTCAAGAGTGGCATCTCGAAAGCCAAAGCTAAACCTATGGCCTGGACTTGCAGTCTGGACTCAGGCAAAACAGCAGGCATGAACTTCAGAGGAAGTTAATCGACTTAATGCCTGCATCCTATCGACTCTCGGCTTTAGCATGGCACACTACGATGCGGAACCCCGGTAAAAAGGGTTTGCATCGCCTAGTTTGTGTAGCTGTGTAAATGCGTAATAAAAATACAAAGGAGCTAATGTTCAAGTTTAAAATGGTACACTGGGTGATCAATACATCAGAATTATCCACGAAAACCCAAACTGCTGGTATCCTCAAAAAAGCCAAGGTGGTAACTTCACTGTGTCCGCAACACGAAAAGCCAAGATCTTTCCAAACAGGCACAAGACAAAGGAAGTGCTAAGTTTGCCAACTTTGATGCTTTTAGTGTAAAAAAAAAAAAAAAAAATCAATTTGTATTTTATGGTCAATTGATAAATGATTTCAAATGCAAGGATCAAGGTTAAACTTTTAAATAGTGAGACATTATTTTCACAAAAGCTAACTGGAGAATTTCTAATTAAGAAAAGCAGAAACTGTATCCCAATCCCCTTTCCCCAATGTTTCACAACTTCATGGTAGGAAAAACCAGCCAGATACAGATGCAAAAATCTTAATATAAAAACGGTTTTACATAGACTTAAATTATGCAAATTCCATAAAGTTCTTAAGACACTAATTACTAAAATTACAAAAAGATTTTCATATTGCTCTTCATGCTCAAACTCTTAGAATATTGTCATTACATCACCAAAACCGATATACATGTAGTACTTGCATAATTAACTGAATAGAAACCCTGTTAAAAACAATATCCTTGTTGAAATCATTTATTTCCATCCAGCAGTGCCTGTTTGGAATCTGTATTTTTGTGTGTAATTCTTTATAGAGCTCATGCACCCTAGAATGTCACTTCAATGCTTGTCCATTGAATGGCATTTGAGTTTTGACTTCAGAGCTTTTGTTTCTTGCTCTGTTTTGTGACACCTGAGATGCTATCCACTTCCAAAATTCTCTCTCTCGTATTATTTTCACTATATCCATTTGTTGTCCCGCTTTGTTCCTCAGAAGATTCCTCATCCGTTGGGGAGGCCGATTCTCCTTTCTCTAACTTCTGCTGCATCTCTCGGAGTCTGGCAACAGCTTTGTCTATTGACATGATGCTGATGAGGTTAAAGTCATGCATGCTGACCAGATGTAGCATAAAGTTTCGACACAAGTTCTTCTTAATTATTTTTTGTCCGTAATTTTCAACAAACAGCATACAGGCATGATTCATTTGATTGTCAGCAATAAACCTGTCAAATTAGAAAGCCATCATTATGCAAGTAGACCATTTTCAAAACCAGAAAGATACCCCACAACATGGTTTATCTGCAGAACCACATACACCTTTTACTGCAGTCTAAACCTCAACAATGCTTTTTCTTTTCAAAGCCGTAGGCTACTAAGCACAAAAACATTTGTTAAAAGCTTAAACGGTCAAAAGCTTGCTACCAAAATACCCTTTAATGATGCCTCTCAAACAACTGAGCTAACTGGATAATAAGTGCTTAGTTAATTGCAATGCCAAATGGTCAACCAGACCTATACCAAAATTGATTTGTATTAAAATGAAGTTCACAGTAACGTACCCGTGCTTCATAACATGAAGATTCCATAATTTCATCACTTCTTTCTCTCCTTCGTTAACATCAGAAAATTCTTCAATTTGCTGGAGAGATGAAGGATTGAGAGAAAGGACAGAAGAAACACACACATCAGAACTGCACTTCTGCTGTCAAGTAGCAAAAGCACACCTAAAATTCAACTTATGCCACCTATACATCACAGAAATAACTACTGCTGAAAACCCAGACACTGCAGTCACAAAGGTCAGAAAAACTTTGTATGGTGCAGAGACCTCTGCTGATAAATCACTTCACATTATACACACACACCACTCTGTGTATATACATACATACAGCATTACATACACAGATGTAATACAAACACTGCCTTTTTTAAAGAGGAAACCAGCCACAGACAATGAAAACTTGTTAGGGCCCACGTGGCCCAAGCCAGCTTTGCAGCTAAAGACGTGCTTGAGAAGACAAACTTTGATTCTATGAATTGCTGTCATTAGTGTCTCAGCAGCACAAAGTTTTCTCTTTACTCTTAAAGTAAATGCATCATTTTAACAGTATGTGCCCTGTTTGCTCCCTACCACAACTGCAGACAGTCTTTTAAAAACCACAGTAATTTAGTATACATGGAATAATTTTGTATAAGCAGAATAATTACAGTAATGGTTTTCTCCCGTAGCCATTCAGGGTCCTTTTCATCCTCACTGTCTACTTCCATTTCTTGTGGACGCAGAGGTAAACACGTGTCACTATGGAAATACAGCCGATTGTGCCCACTGCTGTATGTTCGCTGCTGTTCTACTTCTCCATCCTCAGATTCAAGAAACTCTGACATACTGGCTTTCGTACGCTTTGGCCTGGCAGAAGGAAAAAAAAAAGTAACTGGTTTCAACCACTGTAAGTGATTAATGCAAATTAATCATGCCCTAGCATGCAAAAAGGAGGGAGAAGCGTGGTGAGGAAGAAATCGTCGACAGTGAAGTAAACCCCTTAAACCCAACACCCTGCTCCAACCCACACTCCACATTTTGGGGAAGAAAAGCTTTAGGCCAAGGCAGTTAAAGTTACATCACTATGAATACTTCAATTGAAAAGATGCAGAAAAAAATCACAGGTGAAGTTATCATCCTTCAATAACAGCTTGTTTAGCTATAAAACACTGTACTTTAATGACAGTGAAATTTAACCCTGTTTCTGTGCACCTACAGGTGTACAAATCCCTAGGTTTCACAAATCCAGTCCATATGCTGTGTTCCACAAATACCGACAGGCTTTGATTTCCATCTCCCCACCTGCAAACAAGTATGTGTGTGATAGGAGTTCTTTTGACTGGCCCATTGCGGCTGAAGGCAAATCCAGGCTGACGATGGATATCCTGGGGATTTCCTGCATAGGAGCCATCGTAGCACTCATTGATAGACACGTCTATCCTAGCACCTTTTGGATGATACTGAAACAGGTAATTGCAAACATACTTAGCAAACAGTAATGACAATACACCAGGAGGTTTAAACAAGTAACCTTTTCAATTCTGAATACCTTAAATATCACCTTATCTGTAACCTGACAGAGCTCTAGTTTCCTTTTACAACACCCAAATAATTTTTAACTTCTAGAAATAAATTATACTGAAGCTTCCTTGCTCTGTCACATTTTATTGCTTTATATAAAACCACTCGGAACAGAACTAACTATAAAATGAAGGAAAATACCAGCAAAAGATTGCTAACAAGTACCCTAGAAGTTAGAACATTTCTAAGTTTCCTAATGTTTCAAGAGACTTCCAACCAAACGCAGATTCCTTTGCTTCCTACATCACATAAAAAGAATATATTAATTCAAGAGCAGCAGCTATAGTTAGAATTCATCCTCCAGTGATCAGCACTATTTAAAACATATGACCTTACAAAAAATACAAACCCACAGGTTTCCAACCCCCATGTAACCAACATTGACGTAACGTTCAAAGGAAGCTGCGTTTCACCTGTAGACAGAGTCCTACAACTTCCCAGGCTACCAACACACCCACTGCACATGGAATATCTGTGACAGACTGTAAAGTGTTTCACAGTGCTAAATTATAAAAAGATTACTTACAACATAATTAAAGATAAATCTGCTGTGGCACAGTTTAAGATGTTTGAGTAAACTATACAGCTTCCGGCAGTTCAGTGTGCACCACGGGCAATGCAAGTCATCTCGGGCTTCAGTCTGCTGTCTTGTGTTGTTGTTATACAGGAACTGTTGCAAACAAAGGAATTGGTAGAATTCCATCACCTACATTTCAGTCATTAACCTCCCAAACCTCAAAACAAAGCTGGACATCATTTTAGGAAACCTCTATGGAAGCAGTAGGTTCTTGGGAACACTACATCAGCTCAGTGTACTGAAACATAGGTATTTCAAGAGCTTTTTCCCCATTGGAGACCACCTGTTCCCTCCCAGACATCCAACAAGACATGTCCTTTGTATTTTGGAACGTCAGACACACCCCCAAGATTATTAGTTTTCTAAAATACCTCCTGTAAGAAGAAATATGTGGAATGCCTCAAACTATGTGAATCTGAGACCCCTTAAGGCATCCACTGAAAAGGCACAAACAGAAATTTCCACCCAACTCAGCAGAGAAGTGAACATTTTAATTCCATGCAATCTTTACAGTCTCTTTTTAACCCCTCCAGTGCTTATTTCCAATACCTGGTAAAATATTCGCAACTTCTGCCGAGGTTCATTTAAAACGTCTCTCTCTTTTCTTGTCTGAAGGTCTGTCGGCAAGGATTCTTTCACAGCTGAAAAAACATGTGTACGTGTAAATTTATTTAATGAAGAGGAAAAAAAAAGACATTTCTTACACACGTATGGAAGTTCTGAGAGGTGCACACTCTGCTGCTGAAGGAAACAGGGTACTCCAGTGTATGTTGACGTAAGTAGCCCATATCAGCAACAAGGAAGTCTTGATGCTCAGCTTCCCTCACAAATCTACAGGCAACTCCACCATTTTTAAACACCAGATATATCTAAAGTTTTGGATGACCTTTCAGAGAACTTAGAAGCAGTCAGATGTAAAGCAACACTGTTCTTACTCCACTTAAGCAGAGAATTCTGTAAGTCTAGCTAAAAGCAGGTGTGGCTGGGAAATAAAAAAGCAGCACTGCTTTCAGATGGCTGCAATGCAAATACAATGCTTAAATTCAAGTGTCCCAAGTCACACAACAGTATGAGATAAGTAACACAAAATATTTAACTGAAACTTTCACCCTTAACTCTTAGCCTTCAAACACTCAATGTTTTGCGTAATGGCTCTGCTCAGTTACCTGTAAGTCTCTTCCATACATCTCAATAACATCATTTGATTCCATACAATTAACAGGAAATCCCACATACCTAAGCAGGTTTACAAGTCTGCCCTCAGGAAAATCCCAATAATGACATCTACTTGCTTCTCAATGGTGAAAGAGGTGACAAAACAAATCTCAACTCTACTGACATGAGGAGATCTTTAGAAGATGCCCATATTTCATATCTAGTATTTTGGAGAACAAGGGAAATTTCATCCTCTTGGGGTATGAAAAGGGAGGAGGCCTGACTTTTCAGCCTGCACCACATCAGAGGAATTAGAATTCCATGGCTCAGTTATCTTGATCACTTTGTAATTACAGCAAAGGTTAAGCCTCCACATTTAGGTAGGTTTTGATGCCTTTATTCCACTGGTCTGCCTTGAGAAACATGCCAAAGTAAAATGACAATACCAAATTCATATTGCGTTGGGAAAGATGCATTGGAGTTTTTTCTTTTACTATCGGAAACTCTGATAGACAGGTTTCCTACTGTTTTCATTCTCCTCCCTGGCATTCAGAAACTGAAAACAGCACGACCATCACAAATATCGTGTAACGCTGTGCATTGTGCTATGATATAGTCCTGTATTAAGAGTCTGCTGAACTATTTTGGAAGGTGGCTCTTGCTGTAACTACACCAGTTTACTGGAACACTTCGCTTCTCTCATCCATGTCATGAGTTCTATCAGTATATTAGCAACGCAGCCTTGCCACCTCCCTACACCTTTATTTATTGTGTAGAAAACTATTACACACCTGCTAGAGTTAGTCAACATACCATCATTTCTTCTGCAAGTCTGAGCATAAGACCTGCCTAACAAATTAGGCAAAATAGGTCTCCAAGAAACTCTAAAATACAAGGCGGCCTGGTATGAGGAAGTAAAGAGAAAGCAGAACAACTTTTGCAGCAAAAGGTCAAGTACTTCCCCACTTCTGTTGCCCTCCTATTGGAAATTACTTCGTGTGTGTGTGTGGGTGTGTGCTGTGTCAGCCATTCATCCTGATTTAAGAAACCTAAGCGTCTGCAATCCCTAGCTCAAATGAAATAGTTAACTGAGAAGACAGAAATTAGTCTTATTTAAATATTGTTGTACTCTTTCCAAAGACAACTGTATCTGACAATGTTAGGGATCATTTTAGACACTGGATTCTGCACAGGACAGGTGAAATTCTCCTTGCCCTATCTTTTGTATTTGCTACACACTAAAGCCCTAAAAGTAGTGAAAAGAATTGCTACTCTTAGTCTCACCAGAGATGAGCTATCATTGACCCGTCAAGTTTCCCAACATCTGCAGCAATGCAATGGCACAAAAAGCACATTTGGAAAAGCAGGATTTTTTTCTTAATAATCACTACCTTGCTATCACTACTAGACCTTCCAAACCTCATAGTTATACATCCAACACAAAACCAAACTGAAATACCATTTTGCACAAGCTCTCCGATGCACTAGCATAGGTGAACCCCAAAACTCCAAGCAAGGCAACTCTCTGCAAACAGTGTTTGGCTACGTTCTCCAGAGACTGAGCCTGGAGACCAAACCACTGCACTCCAAATAATTACTTCTATAATAAGGACCTAGAAGTTTCCTTAATCACATAGGCCCCACCTCGTTACAAGCTTGGAAACACTGATCACTCTGAAGTGAATCCAGTGCAGTCATGGGTCTAGACTGTTCATAGGTGTCTGAACAACAGGAGCAGCCTGTTGCCTTCTGAACAACCTGCCAACACAATATTCCAAGTCAAAGTTACAAACAGCTGTGAGGGACACAAAAGAAAAATAGTACCTGGGCCAGTCCCCACTGCCACTTAGGAATCAAAGGGGAGTTTTGGATTAAGTGTGACCCTGAGACAGGAAACTGCTATTAAAAAAAAAAGGCGGGGGCGTGACAACGGTCATTCAAAGGTGCCTTTTCTATCTAGCATCAAGAAGGATTTTAGTAGAACCTTTTTTCAGCAAAGCTCTCAGACAGCAAGGAAGAAACATGGCTTTAGAAATGTATTAACAGAATTGCCACTAGTCAATGCACCAGTTCATAAATGTTCTGAAAGAACCTGTGTTACCTTTACACCACAAACGTGCAATATAATGTACAATATGTTAGAATTCGTCACGTTTCATGGTACCAGCTATGTTTTCCGAGAGTTAAATATATCATCCACTAGACATATTTTAAAACTATTTTCACTACAAAGCATAAAAAAGGAACTCATTAATACTATACCTCCAAATACTTAAAGAACAGTATTTAAAATGAGTAAAGAACAGACAATCCTAGAAGTCCTACTCACAGATTTCTCCCCAATTTATTTCACATCAGGATTTATGAACATCATATATAAATCACTTCAGTATTGTCACGACTTCAAGAACTCCACTATTTGTACCTTTTAGAATTACCTTAAAAAAATCATGAAATGTGGGATACAAGAAAGGCTGTTCATTTTTGCTTTTTCATCTTTAAGATCACCCGAGTCAGGAACCCCGAGGTACAGATGTGCCAAGCAGATGATTGTTCAGCAGCGAAAGCAAAGTTTGCTTACCTATAGTCTGAGTAGGTTTAACAGAATTGGGCTTGTTTTCTTGAGGGAGGCTTTCAGAATTTCGTGTTGCAAGAGGCTTAGCTATAGGAGCTGTGGACTTATCATTTGTGTCTCCTGTCCAACGAAGAGTAAACTGAAGCGTAGGTCCCTGAGAAAATGTTTCAAATGGAGGCAATCTCTGTGGGAAATAAAAGATAAGACAGCAGAATGAGTGTTTTCCCCACAGACAAAAACAATAATGAGAAAATATTCACAAAACGGGGACAGACGTAATTTTTTAAATCACCTGAAGTCTTTGTGTTTTCAACCTAAGCATACACACTTAGATATACTGAAAAGAAAAAAAGCTGAAAAAGATTACTATGCAGTTTCCAGCACCTTACTGAGCAACACCTTGTGGCACACAAATTGATCTTTGTGAAACATTAAACAGCAAACAGCATGGGACTGACAAGAAAGAGAACAGCACTTACCCACGAGCCTGCTGTCACTGTACATCTTTCTACCCACAGCTACTCCTAATTCTGCAGTCCAGGATTGTATATTAATACCCAATACACAAGCTGTTAAAAACGTACCGCTGTCTACTGCGGAAAGACTACTGCATTATTCTCCTGCGGATATGTTCCTACATTCCATTCGCTTATCAAATTAGTAGTAATAAGAAATAGAAGAGACCCAAGTCAAGTCTAAACTCTTCCTTATCAAGCATCTTACCCTGAATTTATCAATGAGATTAGAGAATTCCATCCAAAACTCTTTGTTTAATTTAGACATCCTTATTTTACAGAAATACTATTGCAAAAACAGAAAACCAACAACAATGTGCTTATCAGATCCAAGCAGTAAACACATTGGCCATGACTATTTGGAGTAGCAACTCCAGTGTGGAAAACCTCTCTCCAACTCTCCCAAGATGAGTATTCCTGTCTCAGTTTAACAAAGTTACAGCAATTTACATATATCTTTTTAAGCTCTTTTACACGTGGAGGATCTCCTCCTATGATCTTTCTAAAAGTATTTTCTAGCTATTTCAATTTTTATTTCTGAACACACGTTAACAGAATCAGAAGCCGTGTCCCAGGTAGATGCTGAACAGGGTAATAACACTTAACTGTATTTCTACTATATGCTTTGAATCACCTCTGCTTTTTCCATAATTATATAATCGTGTTGACACACAACTGCTTTGCAACCATCTAGAATTTTCATATTCTACTTCTCAGTCACTTCAAACTGATACTGACACAGGAGCACGTGACTCCATAAGGGCATTGAAGGGCACTGAATCACGCAGTGTGGATTCGCCTCAGTCAACAGTTTCTCTCTGCACAACACTTTCTCCTACGTCAACACACCATCTTCCTTCAGCACTAAATTTCACCAGCATTCTCTAACAGTATGTAAGATCACACCTGTGAAAGCTCTGGACTCCTCTTTCTTTCCCCAAAACATACTGCTTCTGCGGTTCGTTCCTTTTCATTTTTCAATCTTGAACTTATTACAATAAAAACCATTTAATTTGCCTCATTTTCTAACACAGAAATTCAGAAGTCACAGGAAGAGGCAGCTGCCATAATTACAGTAGTTAACATCTGCCTGGATTAATGATTTGGCATAGCCAAAGCCTCCCCAAACCAACAGCTAAATTAAAACTTATGTCTATACATCCTGGAAGAGAAGTACCGTTTCCTGTTCAAATGAATAAACTTTCAGAGGAACAGCCAACTGACTTCACTTACAATTGTGTTCTACCTTAATCCAGACCGTTTTAAGTGAAGAAAGATCTTTTGGCCACTAAAACAAACCGTACCTTCCCATCAAGTATTGTTTCCCATGTTGCTCTTTTCTTGCTAATGGGACACTCTTCCATTTCCTGCATCGCCACTTCATATTCTCCATCCAGAAGTTGCAAGCGCCTGTCAAGAAGAAGTACGTGTTACCAGTAGAGCAGCTCATCCTTATTGTTTGCCTAGTAAAATGTTGGATGTGTTCTACAGTAACTAAGTTTGATTTCACTGTAGTAATGGAGAGCTATCGTGTCTTCTTTCGGTGCCAGCAGAACAAGATCTGTG
Source organism: Nycticryphes semicollaris (assembly GCA_013400055.1). Taxonomy (NCBI): domain Eukaryota; kingdom Metazoa; phylum Chordata; class Aves; order Charadriiformes; family Rostratulidae; genus Nycticryphes; species Nycticryphes semicollaris. The sequence goes on along the minus strand of VXBJ01007730.1, from coordinate 784,079 downwards.
ACTGCACCAGTAAGAGCCTGGGCACAGAGAAAATTATAGCACCAAATGGAACGTAGAGCAGTAAGGATATTTCAGAGATTGCTTTGTTTGATTTACTTCTCAATTACCCTGCCACTGATCTTTAACAGAACCACAGCAATTACATCTGTCTGTTCTTGTCAGTTTTCCGGCAAAGTGGTGCATATTAACAGGACAATACTCAAGTTCTAATTGTCAGAGAACAGGTCTCAGTATAAAAAGTCCGTTATGAAACCTATACACTTGATAAAAGATATCAAAGCCTAGGCTCTTATTGAACCACCAAGTGAAAATGCAGCCAAAGACAGCCAACACTGAAAATATAGACCAGATTTAGCTTTAGTATTAAACAAATCCTTAACAATTAACAGAAACAATATTTATTTTGGATAGCATTACCTGTTTTTATCAAACACAGTCATTTGTGCTACAAATGTCTTTTCCCCATCTTCACGATTTGAAGAGTTTCTTTTTCTTCTAGCTGGAAGCTCCTCGTTGACATCTGTACATAAGAAATATGGTAATCAATTATTATATACGCACAAATGTAAAAGATGGAATAGTTTCCATGCAACTGTAAAATACAACTGGCTGTTGATTATGTCATACGTGTCATACAATGAAAAAGGACACACTATTTACTGAACAGCTTGATGGCAATGGAAAGAATACTTAGCCTAACAGAAATGATACTTTAGATGCTGTTGCATATATTTATAGTTTAGTCGTATTACTCTGTCAGCATAAAGAGTTTGGGATTTGACCCTTCTCTTATAGCTATAAAATAGTGAGAAATTAAGTTCTTAATTCTACATGCAGTCTTCAACGCTGTAACATTTGTGATGTAACGTAACGCACCTTGATAAAATTAAGAAAATAGCTTTTCAAATTTTTGATATTAATGTATTTTTTTTATTGGCTAGTCATTTAGTTTTGATGAGAGACTGTGATAGCACCTACAGCTGAGTCAGTACTGACCAGTGTTGCTGGAGGTTTAATGATAGTCACAGCAACTACAGGGCTCTCTTCCACTATTCACCTCCCAAAGCATTGGCTCTCCTTCACCATCATCCATTAGTAAAAACCAATGTTAAATTTACACAGAAATATAAGCACAGTTTCTAGCTACCAACTGTATTTTAGCCCCATCTTGAAAAAGACTGAAAACAAATGAAATCCAGTTGTCATTCATCTACTAGTGGCCCTTCTCAGAGCATGACCTGATGCAGACAAGTATATGTGCCTACAAGAGAAATTTTGTAAAGGCATATTTAAAGACTGAAGTTACCGATGTTTTCATTAGTCTCGCCATTGATCAGTCCATTAAACTCTCTTCTTCCTGGGCGAGTTACTCTGAATAACAATGAGTAAGACTTCACCATATGGCTGTTGCTTGGTTCAAACTCATTGCTGGAAACCGCAAGCGATGGGAAGTTGCCTGGTTTTATTTGGCTGAGGTCTGGGTTTAAAGGCACCTGCTTTTTACCTGTAGGAACCTGTCTTATCGGACAACTGACATCCTGCAAAAACCAAGAAAGCTAAGGTTTAGGTTGTTAGAACACAAAGTAAAGCCATTAAGAGTTAAAATTTGTATCACTTATGAATTGTACTTGTCCTGCCATCTTTTTCAAAATAAGCCTTCTAACAGTTGTAAATAAAAAAACCTGGAATAACAACTCCAGGTTTTAAATGTAAAACAGACACTTGAAAGTGTAAATAAAACTGGCATTTTATAACCATTCCTGGCAGCAGCCATCTTTCTCTAAGTAATTAAATTAACACTAATATGAAGCATTCAGAAAGATAGTAGAACAGTCATTAATGCTAATTTAATTCTGTTTACCTAAAGAAATTAGGTGTTTTGGTTATATATATGTATTTCAAGGGCTTCCAATCTTCTCCTTCCATTATTACAAAGTGCACTTTGAGCTATCTGGGAGATAAAGAACCACTTACCTAGGATTTACTATATTCAGTATCTCTCAAATAGATCGAGCACTGTGTGGTATTGGAACAACAAGGCAGCATGGCCTAAGTATGAAACTTGCAGCAAACATTTCAAGTAACCATCAGCACCTCCTGCTTTTACCATATTTATCCATACTATAGCAAGTAAAAAAAAAAAATTCACCTAGAAACAATATTAACTCTTAAGAACATGTCAAAACAGCTTAACATTCTTAGGGAAGATATACAAAGTTCTTAGCACAAATCATTCCCTTTTTGGTTAAAAATTATGGCATGCCTTACTAAGCCTCCCATATTCCCATAGCTGTGAAGATAATTTGCCAAGTGGTGTAAAATAAACATAGCTAAACCAGCAAGCAAATTCAGAGATGCTTTGGGAAAAACCAAAAAGGATGAAAATTGTTTATGATTCATAGTGGCTAAAATCTGCAATAGAGACGATCAACGTGAAAAAAAATAGGTACAGAAAAAGCAAGGAAGAGAAAAGACTTGGCAGATGACTGGGGAATTCAACACAATTACAATTTGCCTGGTTTACTTAAGCCTCTGAACATTGCAACAGAATTAATTGTTTGATGATGTGATACGAAAGAATTAATGTACAAATAGAGATGCCTGAAATCCACAATGCATGAATGTGACTTACAAGCAAGCTAAATTCAATGAACAAGATGAATGTTTTTTTAAAACTTCTAGAACATCTATATATTTGCTTCTCAAGAACCCCTTACCCAGCCAAGACAAAACAGCTTGAATCGATTGGTTCTTAAATTTAACGACTAAATTAATCTCAAAAGAAGCATCAGTTCACCGTTACCTTGTTGTATGGCAATGTTTACATAGATATTTCAGAATCAGGTAGATATTTTGCTTTACTATATAGTAATACTTGGTCAAATCATTTTTACCTTTCGCTTCTTATGGCAAACTTTCACAAGCAGTACTTCCAGGGTTACAGAATTTTGTTCATTCTCTGAGTTTTGTGATGGCTTATCTAAATAGAAAAACATTTTAAGTTCTGAAAAAGGGAAGATTGGTGCAAATCCACCTGTAATTACTTTTTAAACATAGGTACCTCCAGCCACACAAAGACCTCTACTCAAATTCAATGTCAAATTCAGTTTCAATGCTCCACAAACATACTGCGGATTCCCACTTGAGAATATATCCTTCCTCACTGTTGTAATTCTAGTAGATTAAAAAGCATAGTCAATCTCTAATGTTTAAAAGACAAAGCTTGCTACTTTTGGCATTGCCAAAACCTTTTCATAGCACAGGCAGATTTAAGGAAAGTCAGAAAACACTAATTGCAGATGAGTTAAATTATTTCCCATAAATTTTTTTCTGTACTGTTTGCAAACCTAGAATTTGGTTTGCATGAAGACTTAAGATCCAGATTTTATCAGACAGGACAATTAGGAAAAAACAAAAAAACCCCTTAATTATTATGCAAGGTTAAGTATACGCAGGATAGCTGTTAAAGGACTCTTGAAGAATATGAAAAGTCTTGAAATGAAGACTTGGCTTCACAGTCTCTGCACTATCAATTATCTAGAGCCTGATATCTCCAAGACATCCACCACCAGCAGTATGATCAGTATGATCAGCAATTCAGAACTGCCTTACAAAACAGATTTCACTGTATGGCACAAGAACCTGTAATAATTTCAATTTGTATGAATTGAGAGCTGTGCCCTCATGCAGATAAAGAACAACAAGATAAAACTTGATTTTGCATCTAGTGAAAAAATAGTTTCCGGAAGAAATTCTGAAAAACGATTACGAGCCAAAATTGAATAAATCTATAAGAAATTATTTCTGCTGTTTTAAAAATCTTACAAATATCATTATGGGCTTAAGCTAAAAAGCTCAATGGCTTCACTTTAGTCCATGTCACAAAGAATCTGACATTCAATTCAATGCTTTGTTATGTCCATCAGATATAAAAAGCAAAGCTTTAGCATAGGAAAGACATAACCCCTGTCTCTGCACTTGCTTTCCTCTCACCACTACAACCACGCTCTATAAGCTCAATGTGTTTTAGCAGAAAGAATTCTGATAACTCATCTAGAGACACTAGCACTTTTATCAAAGAAATACATTGTATTTTTTTTTTTATTGTAAAGACAAAACATGAGAAATCTTAGTAAATACAGAAACTCAGGGCAAGGAGGAACCCAACCACAACTCTACCACACATAAGTGTATTAATTATGGCAGCTTCATTAATTTTAATTATTTTCTATATTCAATATGCACTATAGCATACACTACTTATATTAGTGATATCCTTTTCTACAGTACAAATGGCTGACAGCTCTCACTACATGTAGTACCCTCTTGAAGTGAAAGGGTTTTATGGTTAACAGTAGTCACATAATCCAAACATTCAAAGGCACAGAGAAAGTCATTAAATATCCTCCACCTTTATTCTATCCATCTCTATTCTTACCACTAGCTGCCTCAAAAGTCCTTCTCTCTTGTGGTTTCTCATCTCAAATACTGACCACAACATATAACCTGAAGTCCCTGAGAGGAGAAACAAGATGAACACTTGCTACAAGATGAATACTGCTGACACAAGCAGTGTTTGGAAGTTCGAAAAGCAGAATGTCCCCATCTACAGATCTGAAGAACTTTCTCAGAGTAATATTACAGTTTAATACAGAAGGGTTTCTGAAATCTAGCTATCTGCAACTTTAATTTTCAGACTCTCCAAACAGATCTGCTTAACAAGATACTTTGAGAGTACACAACAACTTCCAGGAAAAAAAAACTGTTACATGAATTGCATTGGCTTTTATGTCCAAAGACTAAGATGCCATTCAGAATAGTTTTAACCAAAGCATTTCAAACACTGCTTCATTTTAATTGATAAATAGATAGGGTTTGGGTTTTTTTTTTCAGGAAAGTAAGAACACATTGAGTGAATTTACCCATGCCTACACAGCACGAAGCATGTCACTGCTGCTTTCATTAAAGGAGCAGAGCCCTTCATTCTGGTCTGGGAAGTCCAATACTCTGATTTTTAGAGATAAAGCCATATGTGCATAGAAGATACAACGGAAAAACTGCAAGTCACTAAAACATGATTTACGTTGCTTTTAAAATCACTGACATGACCTTTGCCTCATTCCTAGGTTCTACTTCATAAAATCTATTCTCACACCTCTATTTTAAATTTTAAACCACAAAATTTAAATATTTGAAGGCTAAGGGCTTTTTTTTAAAGCTACTTCAAATATCCCAAAGACACACTGCAGTAAGACCAGTTTCTTCAGACTCCTCAAAGTCTATTTCACTTTGAATGGATGAGGGACATGAAGTATTTCTCAAAAATCACTGTTTGGATTAAAACCCCGGAAGGCTTATTTGCTTAACATTAAATATGTTGTAGCATCATTGTAAAGCGCTACTGAATGTACTGTAAGTAATGGGTCTAGCAAAGTTAAAATCTGCATCCAAGCAGTAGAGATTCAAAATATTCAAATAGTCTCACAGACCTATACTAATTTCAAAGGTGCTATACAAATTAACAGTATAATTAATAAATTGCAAAACGTACCATTTTTATGGAAGAACCCAGTAAATGTAAGTTGCAAATGAGCAGACAAGCTAAACAGAAAAAAAAAAAGAGAGGAAATATTAGAACAAGGAAGTATTTTCTTGTCCCAGAAGCTGCTCCACTCCATTCACTGACCATCAGGACAGGCCAAAACAAGAGGCAGAACTGCAACGAAATGGTCCATCTTTCTGATCTGGAACCTGCCTGGATACAGTAGTCACAATTGATGCAAAGCTACAGACCAGCTTTACTTCTACGTACTGATTCTGTCTGTGTATTCTATGACTTGAAATATATATATATGTTAAAAAAAATGTTTAAATGCCACAGGAGAAGGGCATTGCCTGAAGACTCAAGATCTTGCCTTGAACTGGCAAACACATTTCCTAGACATTTATCAGCAACTGACATGGGTCTTAGTGGAGATCTTCTAGAACTTCACCTTGAACCATGCACTTTAGTCCACCACTAAACCACGTCCCTAGGCCCCACGTCTATGTGTCTGTTAAGTACCCATAGGTATGACAATTCAATTTACAATGGGGAAGCTACAGCCCTAGAAATCAAGATTATCAGTCACATCAAGTCCACATCATCCATAACATATATAATCAAAATAACAATTGCAGCTATTTCATTTCACAGCATGGCAGCTCAAAGCCCAGGCTATTCTTCTGACTGTAGAACCATTTTACTCCCAGTTGTTATACTCTGAACACATTTCAGCTTAAAGTGAGGATTCATAAACCTACATTAATATAGGTCTGAAGTACACAGTATTGAACACAATATCATCCCATACACTAGAACACCAGATGCGCTTTTAAGCGCCTTCACTGACTTCTCAGGAAGATCCAACCCGACACTCAACACCTATTTTTAAACACAACCATCCCCCAGAGTCTGAGATGATTAGTAAAAGAAGACTGCATCTATACCAACTTGCGTCATTCGTCCATGTTACTCTTTCAGACTAAAATACATTTTTTCATCGTTTTGAAAGCACAAAACCCACAAATCAATACTTTGACTATTTTGTTTCAATGTAATCCTTGGCCTTAAAAAGACAGTATTTACTTATCAGGTATCCACAATATATAGAACAGAAGATAATTAAGAAAAACAGTAAGACAGTAAATCTATAAAACCTCTTAGAACACAAAATGTATAAATTTGTTTCAGACTAAATTGTATCTAGCATGGCTGCCTCTGAAGTAGGCTAATTATTTGTAAACACTATAGAAGTAGGACAGCTGGTTAAAAACCAAACACACACCACAAAACCCCATTTCAACAGGTATTCACACAATCCAGCAACTTAGTTTGGTCTTTAAAATGTCTAGTTTTGTTTTAAAATTTCCTGAATGCTTTGAATGTCACCATCTATCAGTACATTAAATGGAAAGGTTTTGGCAAATTACCTACAGGCTTTCTACCAAAAAAGAACAGAAAGCCAACTGCAGGACTAAAACAGGTCCCTTGATTGAATGGTAATAGATTAGAACATTATTCTGGAAGTCTTACAATGAACTGGTTAATTTCCATTACACATACTTTCAGAAACAGCTTAGGTGCTTAATTTAGAAAAATAATATAATTCATCCATCACACTCAAATATCACAAACACGTTGTATGTTATATTACTTCTCAGTGAATAAGCTTTTCGTATCATTTTATTTCAACATTAGGAAACTTGTCAAGAATCAGAGTAGACATATTTGCTCCGCTTTCTTTCTGCCATGATTGCAAAGATGGCCTGGGATGACAGCCTACAGAAACACATCAGTCCCAAGTTTCACATCTCTGCTGAACTTTGACTTTTACTAAATAGGTAATGTCAACCATCGCAAGAATTCAGTATTCTTTTCTGAAAATACTTTGATATACTTTTATCTATATCAGAATATCATACTATATGGCATTCAGAATTCAGTATTCTTTTCTGAAGCAGAAAGTAAGATCTGATAAAAATATCAATTTTACCAAACTTTTACATGCGTTACATAATTTAAAGGAAACCTTGTGGAAAAAAAATTTAACACGTTGAAAGCAATAGGTACACCAGTATAAAGCTTTAGAATTCAGAGTAAGGCTCCCCCCAGAAATGACAAGTCCATATGGAATTAAAACTTGAAATTCTCTATTTATTAAAGAGGGAACACCATTATTCTGACAGAACTATACAAAGGTTTATGTAGGTGGAGTTTATGAGATATATGTGGGGTCAGACCACAAGAAAAATGTCAGACTAAGCAATATTTATCATAAAAATAATTAGAAGGGAAAAATTTAAGTTTTACAGCCTTTAATGAAAATGTTTTATAATGAGTTATTCTATTATGGCTTGAGATCAGTAAGATCTTTTAAACAGTGTTGCAAGCTTTAGGGTTTCTTAGTTTGGTGTGAGTTGGGTTTTGGTTTTGTTGTTTGAGGTTTATTTAAATTTGGGGCAGGGGGAGATTGTGATTAAAACCAGCAAGTACTCAACCATAAAGACCTCCAAATAGTATACCTTCAAGGTATTTTCCTAAATCTGCCTTTTTTTTTTTTATTTTATTCCATCACATACAGATGAGTTAATGACACAACTGACAGTTGGAAAAAAAAAAAAAGTTAAGGCAAACACCTACTTGATGCTTCTATACACATTTCTAGAAACAGCATGACAAATATTGAAAACTTATCCTGGTACTGTTTTTCTGCAAGCTTTTAAGTGACCAGCAAACATTTTAGAATTTTGGAAGCAACATTTCAAACAGCAAGTCCCTTGCTTCTAATAATCACTCTTTATCACTTCCATGTTATCAATCAAAAAGACTTTTGATCCAGCACATGCATGCGCTCATGTGTACACACACACAAATCTATATGCAGGACAGTACCTGTGAGATTCTTGTTCTCCCTTCATTTTCTCTACTTTTGATAACATCTCATCTACTTTGAATGTTTTCCTGTAAAGAACAAGCAGAAAAAAATAGTTTCACATAGCCACTATTCTCACAATATAAAACAAGAAAATGCATTCAGTCTCAAGTTTGACTTGGTTTTTAATCTAAAACCAGTCTATATATACAGTTCTTAGCCATCTGTTCAGAAAGCACCCTTCCAATGACTTTTGAGGCCCAGAGGCACATCCACATTGCAGGGACACAGTTTCTGAAGCAGCACCAAAATAATACAAAGCATTAAAGCCAGACCTTTCAGAAGTAATCCTACTGCTCCTAAGAAGTGTGCTGTTAAAGGACCATATTCAACCCTTTGCAATGAAAATGTCTAACCACATTTCACCTTTGGTCAAAGCAAATCTTCCCGCTTTAATGACACTTAGACCTAGTAGGAACTTAGGTGTCAGCTCTTCAGGCATTACTATTTTAATCTTGATCATAATAACAAAAAGCACGTAAAACCTTACCTGACAAAACAGTAAAACCCTAATTATAAAAATTCCTTTTTTTTCCCCTCCACAAATATACATTCAATGGACACAATACAAAGAACAATGAATTGTGCAGCTACTACTACAGCACACTCTCAGGAAAAGGGGAGGATGATGACAACCAACAACAATGATGTCATGGAGAATAATCGCTTCATTTCTCTCTGAAATTCTGACATCAGCCTGTTCAGGCTTACATGTTCAGCCTGTTCTGCCACACATACGACTTAGTGTTCATTGCTAAATAAAGTTCAAGCCCGAACAGAAGTTATTCAGTAGCTTCTAGAATAGTCTTTTAATCTTTCTTTAAAGGAAAATTAATGCTTGGACCACGATGGCAACAAAATTGCACTGGAATAGACAAGACAAACCCAAGAACTGCATGCAAGGACACCCTTCCTTTACATTTATACCTTAGAAAAATTAAATGAAAAGAACATAAGCTGTTGCCAAATACTGGATTTTTTTTTGGGGGGTGTGTGTGTGTGTGTGTGTGTGTGTGTGTGTGTGTGTGGAATAACAACATGTTGTGGGGAAGTGGGAAGCATCGTCTACAGAAATATCCTGACTGAAGAAACACTGATGTCACACATCGCCTACATTCAGTGTGTAATACATCCCAACGCTTTAGTGACAAACCACATGGTGGCTAAACAGCAACACTGGGCAAGAGACACCACACAAGTACAAGGCTGCAGCCAGATAATGAGAATAATGATTTGTGTAGTAAATAAGCACTGATTCAAAGCTTTACTCAGCCTAAGGTTGAGGCAGATGACTGATTCACGAACTGACTCACAGTAAAACGTGGGATTATGAAGAGGAACATTGCAAGGCTCAGCTTTAAAGCAAGAAATGTTAAGAACATTGGAATTTACTGAAAGTTTCAGATTCTAAAGTAATAAAAAAAAAGTCTCTGCGTGCACTTCACCCAAGCTCATCAAAATCAGACTCTGCTCTGCTGAACAGCAGGTCATACACTTCTCTTTAGAACGTTTTCTTCAGGCTAAAGAATTGCTTAGAACAGCCCTAGAGCAAAGCCAGTCACGATGGGAACACGAGCCAGAAACGAGCTAAGAGATAAACATGTTTCAGGAATGGGGGAAAGTTTAACAATCTTTCATGAAATATAGTAGTATCTGACACAGCTTGCCTTGAATATTTGTGAGCACTACCAATCCAGAGAGATCCATGACACAACCTTTCCTAATGTCAAACTCAGGTTAGTTAAAACAAGAGAAAAGTTCTCCTAAAAATCTTTCATAAAAATAGCAGACAGGAATCAAAAAACCCATTAAATCAAAATTGTTGCCTGAAAGTTAACTTAAAAGAACATTTAAAAAAAAAAAGCAAACACCAAAACCCCCTAGAAATTCATTTAAAATTAATTACTATTTTAATATTATCATGTTTCCATGCATAAGAGAGAAAATTAAGTTTTTGTAATAACCACCCCTAACACCCAGGATTTTCAAGACAACATTTACTTGTACAAGTATGCGCATCTTGTGCATTCCTTTCTCCACCCACTCCTACTCCAGTTAAGCACAGTCATAATTAACAAAGTATTAAGTGTCACATCAGAGCATGTCATTACTCTGCCAGTAAATTGAAAAATGAAAGTTTCTTTATCCAAATACTCTATGAGAAGCAACTTTTATTAACAGTTAGTAACCTCTTTGTGACACCATTACTTGGTCTAATAATATAGTGACACCTGAAGACAGACCCACAGGCAGAAAGCCCATTTCAGTTCTCCCATCATGTATCACTTGACCCAACCATATTCTCTCTCCACCAATAATCAGCAATTTCAACACTTTTTTAGCCCAAGCTGACACTTGACAATTATCTTATTGCCTATCAAGATTTCTCTGCACTTTAAGCATTCTGGTCTTTATGAACACTATGTGAGTATCAAACATACGGACTGACATCAGTGGATAATTTCTCAGTAAAAAATGCAGTTTTACTTCCCTACCTACCTTCAAGTGATAAATCTGTCTGACATTTTTCTCAGACTACCATAGAGCTAGAGATAAGAGACGCGGAGCTATAATTACTATTGTGATAACTAAGTTCTACACAGTCTGGAGAGAACTGTTTACTGAAATGGCAATCAAAACAATGATCAACAATTAAAAAAAAAAAGCAGAATTAATAAGTTCTAGGAGAATAAATAAATATACATATATCATTATGGTTCACATCAGCAGGCTAACAATGATGCAGTCCCAAAAAGACATATCTTAGCAAAAAGAACTCTACTAACATTTTTGCTATACTGAAGCTAGGTATGTACATTTTTCCTAACATAAGCCTCAGGAAGATCTTCTACTCTAGTTCCAATATTTTACCTCTTTTAAAACCCTCTTTTCACCAGAATAACAGGATCATACACCTTAACTATTCCTTCTGAATGCACACTAGCAATTAAGGTCTCTCACACAATTCAAAGTGTATCCCAGCAAAATAGCTATCAGCAAACAGCTACCCTGCTATCTCCCCTCTGGAAGTTTGGCTGAGACTGCTCTACCACAGTCTCTCAGTTTTGCCACTAGATCCAAATAATTCAAACTACCTTTGATCTACAGCTTTTTGAATTTGAACTGAAATTTGGAACAGCAGACATCATAATATACTTGCAAAGTACCATTTGTCTCCCAGCAACTACAGCAGACGTCCAAAGAAACTAATTCAGGTAAAAGAACACCCACATTTCAGTCAACTCTAACTTAATATGAGTTATAAGCAAGAACTTCCTGGAGCACAATTCTAGTTAAAAGCAAAACAAAACACCAAGCAAAAACAAAAAGCCAAGAAAGAAGTCACAAAACACCCTGAACATTACTTCTCAAAAATTTGCTCTGACCTATTTTAAAATAGCAAACTTTGGTAATTTTTGTAAGCAGCACCTTCAAGTTTTGAAAAAAATAAAACGGGTCATTACTTAAGTACCTGAAGTTGTATGCTCTGGATTCAGTTTTAAGGAAAAGTTATATTGTAGCATTAAATCTAACAGCAAGAACATGAAACAATATCCAAGAGATCTGAGAATGCCAAATACAGCTTCTTTAATTTAACTAAAAACATGCAAATGCTATTGCTCAACAGATCACTCAAATATTACCTTTCTTACATAGAAACAGCTTAAACTAGAACGGTCTGCATCGTCAGATTTTATTGCTATTCGTTAAGTGCTCATGATTAAGTATTTCAGTCCACGGCAACTGTTTCAAAGCAGTAAGAATTTTAGTGTTAAAATACTTTAAAGTAAGTGTTCAGGCTACACAAAAATCCAAAGTATAACACAGGATTTTCGGTGAGGGGTAAATAACTGAAAAGACTTAGTGACTGTGCTAATAAATAATGTACACTGCACTCTTCACTCTGCACTATTTATGTACTTTGAAGTCTACTGACACGAGCTGTGGTACCTCACATGACGAGAAGACTACTTTGCAATGTCAAAACTAAAGCCCATTTCTCAGACATATACACTTCAAAGCAACATTTTTATGCTGTAAGGTGACCTTCGTTTTTAAAATAATTACTGGATCCTTTCAAGACTAATTAGCAAAATCCATACTTTTGTAAGTGGTTAGGTTACAGTTTAAACTAAAATGTTTTATGGGATTATGATCAAACACCATTGATTACAAGAGCTCAGATGTTAGAGTTAACATGGGAGAATTAGTCAGGATTCTACGGAAAGTTACCCACATTGGAGTGCTCCCGTATCAACAGAAGCCGCAAGGTAAAGTCACACACACTTAACACTGCAGAAAAGTTCTTAGGTCTCAGAAATCAACTGTAAAAGTGATGTATGCATTTTTCAAGCCCTCCAAAAAGAAAAGGTCACGTTTTACACACTACACAAAAAGAGAAGGTCACCCTCCACTAATTTTTGGACTTCTACTTCGTTAACATTTTAGGATTACTTTTGAAAAACCAATTTTACCTTTTTATGTTTGTTCGGGAGTTTCTGTGGGACATGTAAGTAAGAGTTCTGTGCAAAAATATTGGCTGTAGGAAAAAACAAACAGACAAACAAGGTTATGCTTTAATTAAAATTTCCTAGAAGTTCAAAGTAAATAAGTGATAAAGACCAATTACTTACTGCTATTAGATTCCGGGTACGTAGAAATCTGTATATCTGTGTTGGTTCTAAGAAAAAGAAACACACGTTAACCAACATACCTTATAGCTCCAGAAAGACAGCCTTATAATGATAAAAAGTACCTAATTTAGGAAGTTGTTTGGTTTTTGGTTTGGTTTTTTTTTTGGAAGACAATATCACAAAAGTCATCATTTAAGTAAAGTATCACAACATCCAAATATTTCCAAGTTAACAAGTCAAAGGTTACTCCAGCTACTGTATAACACAAAGCAACTACTTGTTCAAGCTATCATGTATCAGTGGTCACAACCCAGCAACAACGACTGCTCTGCTTTCCACAAAATGCTTCTTATAGTCTTTCTATCTTAAAATGGTAGAAAAAATATCTCAAAATTTTACAACCTATTATCAAATAGGTAAGTCTTCTTCATTAAGTTAATGAACATATGTGATATGATACCAAAAATAGCATGCTAGGTTTACATAGCCAGTTTGGTAGCTGATTTTTCCTTCTGGAAAGTACCAAGGTCACTTGCACAAGGCACGAGAAAAAGAGAGACCATCAGTTGACTGTGATACATTATTATGGATCATTCTAAGCTTAGAAATTCATTTCCTAAACATTTTATATTCATAGGATCAGAAAAATGTTGATTCTGGTAAAGCAAAGTGCAAATCGAGGGAGGACTATACAGCCATGTGCAATATGGAAAGGCACCATCATTTGAAGCAGGTATACTAACCAAAGATGCAAAGGTCAAGACTTGCCTATAGAAAAGAGGAACTTCTGCATAGTTTTAACTAATTCAGTTAAATCAGGACAAAAAAAAAAGGCTTTTGTCTAAATCACGTTATATGTAGCATGAATTCCAATCTAAACTCAAATACATCCTTTTAAAACTGAAATAGTATTCAGCTTCATTAGGTAATGTCAGCAAGAAACTTGGAAATTACCTGATTAAACACATTAAGTGGAAAGAAAAAGACAGAATGGAGAATGCCTTGATGCCCGCCCTAAGGCTGCTAACACTACAGAAAACAATCAACTATTAATTTTTTAATAAATACAAAGTTTTCGTTTGCATACAGCTACAAAACACTTATTACAACTGGAAACCTTATTGTAATTAAAGGAACTCTGTGATTAGAAGTGAAAAAGGACAGCATTTTATAAACTTTATTCTTTTTTAAAGGATGTGATTCAGCCTTATTTCCACACTTACGAATGTAAGACCTTAAAGAATCTACTATTACAGAGACATATTAGTATTAGAGAAGGAAATCTTAAAATGATCCAAATATTTCCTTTTAGAAACCTGATGAAAACGACTAAAATTCTGCTTAATGCAAATTATCATAATAAAACCTGTATTTTTCAAATCAAAAGACAGAAAAGAAATTAAGAAACGTGCTCTTTGCTAGCAAGTGAAAACGCAGAGCAGTCACAACTTTTACAGAAACATCCTGTGGTTTTTTTGTCTCCAAAAGAAGTGACATAATTATAATTTAGAAAGGTATGAAAACATTAGATTACTTTCACAAGGATGTAATTTAAAGACAGCATGCTGCTGCTTCAACTTTAGTTTTCCCAAGTAGAATAACTCTGACCCACACTTTTCAACCTGCAGATGGACATGTTTCACAACTCCATATTACTCAGCAAAAGCTTAAAATAAATCTTTTATCTTTTTCTAGCATGTGACCTTGAAAAGGGACAAAAACGTTCAGGAAGAATGTGATTCAACACCAAGCGTGTTAGGATTTTTTTAATCCAGTGTTTCCTCACTGTGTTTTTCCCATAATATTCACACTACAGAGTTAACGCGCCGATACACTTTCACTGTAGCTTACTCCTGATCAATACCTGCCCAGCTCCATCACTCCCCCTTGCCTGACAGACTGAGGCATGGGCAAGAGAATTTTCTTCCCCTATCTCGGACACTGAACAACCCTCTTAAAACTCGTTTGCCACTACATCTATTTGCAGTGTAGTATTTATTGAACACGTAGCTTTGCGAACAGGTTCGAAGGACCCCATGATTTTAAGGATTTGAGACACCACCAAAAACTCCCAACGCCTTCTCAAACACTGTTACCATCCCAAGCAAGTGACAGCACCAATCCCAGAACCACATCATGTATGTAGTGGGGCATTAAAAATATCCTTCCAATCCTAGCAATTACACAGAAATCTTTTTGTAGAACCCAAGTTTACTGCTGCTCTGTTCTCTTGAATCAGAATTCCATAAACTACTTTCTGGTGCATCCAAAGGGATTCTCCTCCTATCTGGAACTGCCACAGGATGATGCCTGGGGGTCGCAGAGGTCAGTTTCCAATATGAAATCTCAACTAAGGGACAATTATTGCCAGACAAAGAAAAACTAAGTACAGTGAACTCTTAATCACATCCTGCCCTTGAAAGGTGCTCTTAAGGCAGCCGCCGGAGAGGGAAAAGCCTCCCCGTCCCCAACTCCCCGGTGGCCCCGAGGGCTGTTGGAGGAAAGCAGGGAACCGGCCGCCCCGAAAGCCTGATGGAAACTGTTACCGTGGAACGAAGTTCGCCGGCCGGGCGCAGACACACGCCCCGCGGCCCCCGGTTGCCGCTCGCCACCCTGCCCACACACCGGCCCCCAGCCCCGCGCTTCCGCCCCAG
>VXBJ01007730.1:702772-767655 GCA_013400055.1 Nycticryphes semicollaris | reverse complement strand
GTGAACGTTCACGCTGGTGCCCTCCTCTCGCCTGAGGGAAGACGGCTACTGAGGGGCCGCTCCGCTGTCCCCAGGAGCTGGGACTTGATCGTTTAAAAAGCCAGAATAGTCGAAATGGAAGCTTGGGTATAAATCGGTATCACTGTTGTGGTAAAAGTAGTTATGCTGGGTCGGACACGAGGTCCTGCTGGTATCGTGTAGCTTTAACGTTAAATAACCATGAGGTTTCCTCAGAGGACGCCACAAGAAATGCCCCATAGGTGCAGGGGGACTTGAGGTCTGAGGTAAAATGTTTTATTCTGGTTTTATTCCTGCCTTTTATAGCTTAACGAGGACCCACGGAGTTCTTGGCAAATAAAAGTTCTGTGGCTACCTCCAGAGTACTGACAGTAGCCGAGTGCACAGTCAGGATCAGGCCTTGACGGCAAGCTCCTGGACCACCTCGCCTATGTGGTGAAGAGTGATAGAGTCCAACTCTGCAATGGGAAAGTTCACGCTGGCCTGACTGAATCAAATGCTTATCAGTGCTGCAGCAAATTCTATACATAAAAGGCTTCAACAGCCATCCCCTTCTATTTGCTTTCTTTGGCAAAACTTTTCAAGAGTAATTGTACAGGGTAGAGTAAAAATAGCCTATGTGTGAAATACAGCTTTGAATTCTGAGACCAGATGCAACTGTGGTGCTGGCACTGTATTGTCTTTTTGTCTAATTCCTAGTGTTAAGGAAAATAAGCTTAATGATAAACATTAAGAGGAAAACCTTTTATCAAACGCAGCCGTGCTGTAAGTGTGCCTTACATTATCAACAGAGGGGGATTCTAATGTCTGATGGGATGTCTAAATTGTCCAATTAACCTTATTATGTTTAAAGAAAATGTATGTATATACACAGATGGACTTTGGATAAATAAGTTTTTATTTCCCCATATCTCCCCATATCATTAGTTTCTTGGACTTTTTTACAATTCCTTAATATTTATTCTTACTTAATATCTGAAATGTTCCTTTGAATTTTCAATTACCTCCCCTCTTTTTGCTTTTTCCATTGGACCATTTACCTTTCATCTTTTAATCTTCCCCAATGCTTTTTCAATTACTCTGCTTTCTTCCTCCCGTTTTTATCAGGCTGATGATTTCCACATGCTCTTTCCTGTAATTTGTTTCAACCTTAATGTTCATACACTTTTAGGAATTCATCTTTATCAACACTTTTCCTATGTTCTATTTTTCTTTCCTCCAAACAAAGTGATGTTTCTAAAATATGCCGTTACGCATTTTATTCTTCTTATCATAATTGTCTCCAGTTTCTTGTTCTATTTCCTACTCAATTTCTCTACAGCCACTCATTTGTTGTTACTGCATATATCTTTTAATTACAGACTGGCAGCAGCAATGTTTGATGACCTTACATCAGTGTTTGAGAACCTTAAGTGTAGCTTTTTCACTCTTAATACCAGGGGGCTTCTTGGTGAGCCATCTGAGGTATTGGGTATTTGCCTCTCTCCTGAGATAATAAGGTAGATAGAAAGAATACACCACAAGAAGAGCATCTTTAGGTGAGCAGACGTTGATCTTGAGGTGAATGATACTGGGTGCCAAGTGACAAAAGGTAACAAATATTGTAACGTGTGTGAGGAAGGCTCCTAAATGTTGTATATCTGCGATTTTGTCCTTGGAAATTGTTTATTGCCTAAAATCTATTCCTGTTTCCTCCTGACTGTTTACAAGTTTCTGCTGCTTCTGGTGGCTCATCCTTTTAAATTTCAAAACCAGGAGGAGGAGCCAGAGGGCAACTTTCCAAGCAGGAGTAAGATAGATAATTAGGCAATTAATCTCTGGCATTGGAGTCGGATCTGCTTGGGAACAGAGGAACTTAGTATGAGACTCTAGCCTTGAGTGGGACAGGACAGCCCAACACCACACATGTGCATATGAGCCCTCTGGAAGTACAGGACTGACTGCCAAAAAGTAGAGCTTTGATAGTTTGAGCCTTTTTTTCCTCTTAATTTTTAAAGTTGTTTAGATGTGCTGTCCTGGACTGTTTATATTTACTTAAAGAGCATTAGAGTACTGCTGAGACATGTTCAACTATGAAATGGTGTATTTGGGGCTTCATAGTATGGATGCAAACAGTAAAGAAAAAGTGCAAGGCATGAAATAGCAAGTAATTTTTATTTACATAGAATAGTTAGAAGCAAGAAAATAAATGTTCCTTTTTAGAAAGATGGAAATAATTACAGTTTCCTCAGAGGAAATGAGCTGTGGCATGAAACCGTTGTGTCCTTGACCTGCCTAGTAATATAGAGCCCAGTAGATTTTACAGATGTATTAATTAAGAAATGATTTTTTTTTTTTTAATCTTATATATATACATCAGGTAACAGAAAGAAGTTGGCCATATTTAGCAAATGGCAGGGTACTGCAAAGCCCTAATAAATATTTTCTAATAAAGTAGTCTAAAAAAGACAAGCAGTGGAATATAGCGTACATTACTGAAATGGGTATCAACTTACAAAATTTAAAAAGACAATGACAAGTAGTGTATTTTTTTGCTATAAATATAGAAAATATTATAACATAATGCCAAAGAGGGCAGTTTAATAAGTTTAATATGATAAATGGAAGAAACAATCATTTGTGAAACAGAGTTGTTGTTGGAACAAATTTCTGGTAGTGAAAGCCGAAGTCGTTGGCAGGGGTGCTTTTATGATATGTCAGATTTCATGTCTTGAGGTGGCCATTCCATTCTTGTTTTCACGTACCATTGGTGGGATTTGCATTTGATATTCCAAAAGAGCAGATTTGTTTCCTGCAGATTGACAGTATCTGTTGCTTCTAGATCCCTTTTTCCTAAGGCTTTTTGCAGCCTGTACCAAGCCAGCGTTTCTGTCATCTTGCATGGCTAAACTGCAGGGATTTTTACCTCTTCAGATCTGTATGAAAAAGTGCATGCATATTTTATATCACTTTATTAATTTTTTTCTTTGGTTCATAGTTATATGCTTTTCTTGGTTGTCTGTACTACCCCTATAGCCATGCTACTTAATTTTCCAACTTCAGTCCTCCAAACTACTATATCTCAGCACAGGAATAATTACAAAGTAAATCTTTTTTAAAGGAGAAATAAGTACCTGGTGCTCAATCTAAATGAAAATTCTGTCAATGTATTTACCGTTTTCCTCACATCTTTACTTGTCTAAATAGGCCTGTCTAAATAGATTGTTAGTAACTAACTAAATAATAGTACAAACCTAGCTTAATTTTCTTAAATTTAAATATAACTTTGGAACAAAAGAATAGCGCTTACTAGCTGAATACATACTCTTGGTCAATCCTTTTTTAAAACTTGCTTGCAGATTGATGCCATCATGAATGCCAGTGTCAGTATTTATTAGGGAGCGCTATTATATCACATTGGTAAGGAACTGAAGTTTGCTATTCGGGGTGTTGCTGAGAATAACAAATCCACAGCGAATGTTCTGCGTTTCTTTATTCTGGCCTCGAGCTAATTGAGTGCATTCAGTGGGATTCAAGGGCATCCAGCATGGAAGAGACTTTACACGCTCCACTTCTGTGGTTACATCCAAACTTCTTTCTCTTTTCATGCTTCTAGGTTCTCCAGCCCACCAAATCCAAGCTTTCCATGAGAGAAGAGAGGGCGCACAAACGCTGCAGAACTGAGACAAACAAAAATACTTCACGCAGAGATGGGAAGGTACCGGTCCCACAGCTGTATCCGAATACAGATCCATTTTGGTGGCATCCCTTTCATGAATAAACTTCACTAGATGCTGGGTAAATTTCATCTGCAATAGTTATTAATTAATTTTTCAGTTCATATTCTTTATTTTCAGCCTGATTCCATGTCGATCAGCAGTAACAGGCAATGGAAATGATTAGATAAGCTACTCTTCCCTACCTGCTTGGAAAGCAAAAGTCAACTCCCACTTTGTGTTTTCCCAGTCTCATGTAAACAGAGGCTACATAATACTGCAACTGGAGAAAGGGAGTAGCTACGGCTTTCTGGGTAACACCGTGAGAGCGGGTAGGCGGAGTACAGGGTATATTTAGGATGGCAGGATCATGTTGCCGTTGGGGTGGTAGCTCTCAGTTTCCGTTTGTTTTTCTGCGTGTTAATGTCTAGTGCTGCCCTGTTTTTATAAGCAGGGAATTTATCAAAGGGAAAATAAACTTTACTGTAAGGGAACAACTGTAGCGAAGCACGGCAAAGGGAAGAGCTAAGATCAGACATAGCAATCCAAGTATTCTGATGTACAGCTATGAATGCAGTATGTGCGGAAGATTGACAGAGCAGCCACTTGTGATTCTCATTCATGTGTTTGGCTGGGGCCTGCTTTTGTACAGAGCTGTTCAAATGTATTCCAGGAGCACAGTACTCAAGGAACTTGGCCCTCAGGGAATCTTAATGCACCCATAATGCACAGCTTTCAGCGGGCAGGTTGCTTGCATGTCTGGAGTTATTGTAGAGAGTGAAAAGTGGATGCACAGTATGTTTTGCACCACTGAGTCACCTATCTTCTGCATTCATATGGTGAACAATAAGTGATAATTACTAGTCATTACTGCTTAGTAGAAATGTGTGCTCAGGAGTTGTTTCTTGGAATCTTGGATGTTTAAATGTAATTTTTTATGGCCCTCTGACAGTGAAATTTATTTCCTGATTTTCAGTTAATGATTTATTTTTGCTTGGTGGATTTTTAGCGTAGTCTTTAGTGTTTAGATAGTGGACTAAAAATTGTTTCAAAAGCATTAAGAAAAGTCTAGGCCTGATACATTAATTTGCTCTAAAAAGGGAAGAGATCTCTTAAGATGGTTTAACAGTATCCCCAGAAATGTACTGTCAGTAAAAGCATTAATTACAGAAAAATACATCTCATACAATGAACTAAAATCACCAAATGTTTATGAATGTAAAAACAGCAAGTTCAGGATAACCACCACTTGCTCTTTAAAACTAGATCTTTATTCGTATAAGATTGGATCAAAACCAAAAGAAAGCATGTGCTGGAAGAAAACAAGGTATTGTTACTTACCTTTGTTAAAACCTGAATAAATTCCATGCATCACTGCAGACTCCATGGGTAGGAAAAGGGCTCATGGAGTTAGAGCACTCAGAGCAGACCTTACCTGGCTTATTTGCTGGTCTGTGCCCTTCATTTTGAATGTCTTCATGGAATTTGTAATTGTTTGAAAAAACGGAAGGTTCTAGAGGTGAGCTGTATAAAACTTCTTGTCCCTTTTGTCCTCAGAGAAACTGCCGATCTTTGACATGAGCCCCCTTTTTAAACTTGAGCTTCAGAAAAGAAAATTGTATGTTTTTAATATGATAATCCAGAGTTGTTTGCCTTTTTAACAGAAAATCTGCAGACTTCCTGTATATGATAAATAAAACCCCACCCACTCTATGATATGTTTGATGTATTATTGCAAACAAAACACCCAGAAAAAAAAAAATTCCAAATCTTGATGTTTAAATGGAAATGGAATAGGAAACATGCTTGTCTAGGTTATAATTTCAGAGATCCAGCACATGTAGTACTTATTGTGAAACTATCAAAAAATAGTTCTGAGTGAACTTTCAGGAATTGTTTTCCTCCACTGAGTCCCGGAAATGTGAAAGATACAGCAACTGAAAAACTTGTGTTGTAAACTTAATCATTAAACTCAGAAATGCAGAGATCAAAGAGAAACTGCTGGGAAGATGAGAGAATTAACTCAGTTACGGATGTAAATAGAAGTTTCTCACCAAAAGGTCTGTTGACAGCACAAGAATAAAAACCTTCAGTCAATCAAAAAGAAAAATATAGGAGGATCAAAGAATATATCAATAGATAATAAAATGAAACCTCAGATCAATCAGTTAACAAATTAATTTCAGCTTTAAGTAAGGAGTAAGTTTTAACAGGGATAAATTCTTTCTTTTGTGGCTAAACTAAATACAGGTTAATAAGATGAGATTTTTGAATTTTATCATCAGCAATTACTTAAATGATAAGATCAAGGCAGAAACTGTTTTCCCAATGTTTTCCAGTTAGCACAGGTAGACAAAATTCACACGCGGGAGAGCTTATCTAAGTGTTTCATACGAAAGTTACCACCTTATCTGTGGTTTTATATGCTAGAGATTGCTTCAGAAGGCTTTTACCAATGTTTATGGGGTTTTTTTGGAATGCTGCTTGCAATATATGATTCTGCACACTGTAATCTGAATTATCCATACTCCAGAAGGAGTTTTACCAGTTGTTGCCATGACTGTGGTCAAAGTGCTTTTACCACGCTAAACATATCTCCACAGAAGGAGGGGAGAAACAGCAGGAAGCCAATTGCAACCAATCCTAATCCCACTTTTTGGAAGGAGAAATAAGTCTATATGTAGCATAGTTGATGCTCTTTGGCATGCCAGTTTAATTGATATCTTTGCGTTTAAAAGATACGAGGCTTTTCTCCGAGAAGTTCTATTTTTTACCTGCCTTGTTACTTCTGATAAAGCTGGGTCACTGAAGGCCATGCCACAGTTTCACCTACTCTTCAAACCTAGACGGGTTACTGAGGTAAATCAAGATTAGCTCGACTACAGAGCTCTGGCAGCAATCCTAAATACAAACGTACGTGCAAGAAAGAATATTAAATCCAAGGTAATTAAGCAATACATTTCATGGTGTTGACAGTTTGGGAGGAGGTAGGAGATGACTGATACAGTTTTAAATTGTTGAAATGTGACTGGCATTCTACTGGGTTATGAATTGGCAACTAGAATATGACGACTGGGTAGTTATAACTGCCCTGCTGCATTTAGACAGACTGTCAACTCTTTACTAACCAGCCAAATGACAAAATCAAATTAAAAGGCATACTGATAGCCACTACTGTACAAGCCCCTGGAGACCCTGAATAAACAGATGGATCTCCTACTGAGTACCAGATGTGAACTGGCAAGAAAACAGTTCCAGAGGCAACGTTCCCCTTCACTGAAAATTCCTTGTGTGTAGATGTTCAGATCTTGGGGCAAGTGAGAAGAAACAGAATGCCTCAAAATGAGTAGAAGGGCAAATCTCATTCATAAACATTCAAGTTCAGAGCTAATGCAGAGAAGAGAGTGAAGTTCTTGCCTTTTTAAAGAGACTGTATGTAAGAGCAAATTGTTGGATAATAGTTCTGTTAAGGCATTGAATGAAAACGCTTATTTTTTTAACCAATAATAGTTGCAGAAGAGGTAAGTGAGTGAATGAAATTCTAGGAAGCGTTCAGGCCTAATGCTCCAGGGTAAGGGCCAAGGAGCTGGAAGAGTAAAGCAGTGCATTGGCAAAGACAAGCATTGGTCTACTGGAATGGGAAAAGTAACATTTCCTTTAATACAGGTACATGTACCAGTATGAAAGTAGGTATGGAGCAGTGCAGCTGACTGACTGCTGGCTTACACATTTTTGGAGGCTCAGTGTGGAACTGCAGTGATGAAACCACTGTTTATGCAGATAGATGGCTGGTTTTGGAGGAGGCGAAACCAAATCATCATGTAGATTGTTTTAATTACAAAACTAGGGAATTAATATAGTCCGAATTTTGAGTTAGTCATTAGTTAGAATTTTTGAGAATAAATTCCAAGCTGCTTTATTAACAGATGTGTTCATATATTTTTAAACCAAAGCCCCGCGCTCTCAGTAAATTCTTTGAGGTCTTTGTTAAAAACGTGTGCCTGCGGACGAGCCGCTGGCTCAGCTGAACTCAGGGGAAGTTTCCTGATTATTTTCATGAGGTCAGAACATCACACTCAGTGTTTAAAAGGCATCTTCATATAGTATAAGTTAACTCTGAAATAGTGTACATCTGGTGGCATCTTCTACAAAGCTGTAATTGTTTATGCACTCAGGTAGTAAAATAGCAGAAATAAATAAGATCTATCTAAATCAATTTATAATTATTTGCCTTATGCCCATTAACTATCATGGATTTTAATACAGACAAGACTTAAAGTGAACCCACTGCTATTATTCCTAATTCACGGTGTATCCATCGCTTGCAGACTACAACCTAGACATATTAAGCTGTGACAGTTCGCCAGAATTTCTCCTGCAAGGACCAACTGATGGAGTTTTTCTAAAGAGGCTTCAGAAAAGCAGTGGCAGCAAATGGAGTGACCCCACAGGTGCCAGCTGCACCAGTTCTCCCTCCGCTCTTCCCAATAAGATTTGTTGAAATTCTCTGTATCGCAACGTCTTTATTGGTAATGGATCCCTCCCTTAATTTGCACTGATGCATTTGGAATGTCAGCTTCCAAAACAAGGTACATGGGAGGCATTTAAAGTAGATTTTATGAAAGGAAAATGAACAAAGAGCATGTCAGGTTCCATTTTGATTTGCATGACAAATCCAGCATGCAGTGTTCTGGTGGGTCGGGCCGGGCTTGCCTGCCACTCACTGCATTTGTCACTTTGGTTTGAACACTTTTGACAGTCCGTTATGTTAATTGTTCTAAGGATTGTTTTGCCGGGAGAAGAAAAGGAAAGGCTGCTTTTTTTTTTTATTCTATTTTTCTTTTATTTTTTCCATTTACAATCTGAGGGGACAGAAAATGCTTTCAATGTGTTTGTGATCTATTTTGTTTGTACATAGTCCTGCAAGGTCATCAACAAGTTCAGTGTTTTCAATCTTTTTGTTACTCTGTGCATGTGGTTTTGAGTGGGAAATATGAGGCCCCTAAACTAGAAACTTGGGGAGTCTATTGTGTTGGCGCACACCATTCTTTCTTCCTTTGAGCCCCACACCGATGGGTCCTGTGGAGTGGTCTGGGCTCTGCCTGTGTGCTTCTAACGGGTGATATTGTGGCGCTTTGACAAGTGCTAACAAGGGATTTAATGCCCCGAGAGGCATTGTTGGGGACACATTGTTATCGGGATGTGGGCCGTGTGTGAGTAACTCTCACATGTGTGTCTGCAAGACCTGTTGCTAGATGTGTGTCTATGACTGAGTTCTCCTGGAGGCACAATTCAAGGAGGAGGTTGCTGTCACCCCTGAGGGCACACACACTTCTCACAGAATATTACGGGGTTGGAAGGGACCTGCAGAGACCATCTAGTCCAATCCTCCTGCCAAAGCAGGTCCTCCTAGAGCAGGTCCCACAGGAACTTGTCCAGGCTGGTTTTGAATGTCTCCAGAGATGGAGACTCCACCACCTCTCTGGGCAGCCTCTTCCAGTGCTCTGCCACCCTCAAAATGAAGAAGTTCCTCCTCATGTTTAGCTGGAACTTCTTATGTACAAGTTTGTGCCCATTTCCTCTTGTACATAAGAAGTTCTCTGTTGTCTACGTTCCAGCAGTCGTGGACTGTTTGGTAGTGGGGTGTGAGTTTCAGAGTTCCTAACTGACTGCAGGTGGCACAACACTGCAGGTTGATCACAAAACAGTATTTTCAGACTGACAGAATGATCAACCATAAAGTTTCAGGAGAAGACTGAGATTTTTGTTTGCGTCTCTCTTTCGCAGTTACTGCTGGTTTTCAGCCGAAGGAGACCAGAATGTTTAAAGAATGAGGAGAGCAAGAAGAAAGAAATAGAATTTCCTGGAGGTTTCCAGGTAAGGAAAAGGACATCTTTCCAGGTAAGGACTGACATCTACCTTTTAACCTTTGAACTCCTACACTTCATGTGGTGGTCTCATTTATGTGGAGTGATCCAAGGGCACCATGACAGGTAAGCTCTGTGTACAGAACACTTTTATAGTATAAAACCATGCCATCAGATGCGGAAATATCCTAATAAATGAAGTTAAACAGTCACGTGTAGTCATTCTTGATTAGTGCTTCAATACGCTGATGCTACGTTTCCTGTGCAGTGGAGTCCTCGTTAAGTACTAATTTAGTAATGTTACGGACTTAATGTGAGAGTCAGTTTGAACTGGTGCATCTCAAAAAAAACCCAGCTTGTGGCAGTTGGGGCAGGAGCTGCTGTTCTCCCAGAGAGGTGGGGAAGTGTCCATGGGCGCCGGAGGGCTGCAGTGCCGAGCTGCCGCAGCCACCCAGCTCCGAAGGAACTCTTGTTGTTCTTGCTCTTGTGACTGGATGGTGCCTCTCCGTTTCCTGGTAGCTTTCCTGTTTGATCACTTCTTGGAAAACGGTGTCACTGCTTCCTGTCAGAGTCAAAAGTTTCTAAACCTCTCCCCCTGAGAATCAGGTTTTTTCTTTAATTGGTGCCTGACACTGAGAAAAACCACCACGGATCCAAGGTGAAAAAAATGACCTCTGTTCTTCATAGTTCTTGTGAAGTGTTTTGTCTTACGTGTGCTTTTAGCAGAAATCAGGTTCTCGTTCTGTACTCAGCAACACTTTTTAAGCCATTCTACTATAATAAAAGGGGAAGATCAACCACAGCTTTTTTGTGGCTTTTCTGTATGAAGAATGTGGTGCCAGAAGCCCTCTTGCCCCTAGTTCACAGCTTCTAAATCCTGCTTTACCAGAGAAATGGCTCCTGCTTCTTCCCCCAGGAAGGAGTAATGGTCACAACAGGGTTGGAAAGTGTGGTTCCAGCTCTTACACCTCAGTGATGGCAGTGACAGCTCAAAGCATCAGCAGAAGATACATATTTATAATACGTATTTAAAGCAACTCTCAAAAAAATTATTTCCTACCATTTTTGTTTATTTCCTGGGACTTCACTAATTTACGAAATGGGAATTTACCATCATCTGGTTTTAGTGTTTATTTTCTCAGAAGAAAGGTGCTGTGTGAGAGGGGCAGAGCCATGAAGCATCCCACCAGAAGCTGATGTCCCCCTGCCTGGTCGATGGCTCTGGGTGGAGAAGACTCTCTGAGAGAGCACCCGGCGGTTTGGGGGCTCCTGAACTGTTAGAGCCCATCTCTCCGCCCGCCCTCCAGACGCCCTGACCCACAGGACTCCCAAAACTTGGAGCCGGTTTCCCGTTGGAGCGCTCACCAGGATACCCGCACTTGGTGGCTTCTCCCCCGGCAGGCGTTTCGCCGTTGGCCGGCGGGGCCGCCAGAGGGCGGCAGAGCGGCGTGGCTCCTCCCCGGAAGTTGATGGACAGAGCGGCACGGCCGGAAGTGACGGAGTGCAAGGCCGGGCCGGGCGCACGCGTGAGGCATCCTCGCAGCCGTCATGGCGGAGCGCATCGAGCAGCGGCTGGAGGACCGCGTCCCGGAGCTTGAGCAGCTGGAGCGGGTCGGGCTGTTCACGCGGAAGGAGATCAAGTGAGGCGGACGGAGGCGGGAGTGGCGGCGGGATGGGGTGTCCGGCGAGGGGCGGGTGGCGCGGTGGGGCTGGCACCGCTCGCTGATTTCCCCTTCTCGCAGGGCCGTCCTGAAGAGAGCCTCGGCTCTGGAGTACAAAATACAGCGGAGAGCGCTTCGGAAGGAGGATTTTATCAATTACATTCAGGTGGGCATTCCTGGTGAGCAGAGCGTGGAGCCGCTCAGTGAGAAGTAACGTGATTCTGTAGTGACCCGGGTAGGAAACCGGGCTTCTCCTCTCCCGGTGGTTTACCGACACACCAGAGCATGGAGCATGGCTGGGAGCTGGTGCCCGAGCTTGGAATGAAAGAGTCTTCTTTCTTCCTGTGACTTTTTCCTATAGTTTCTTCTCTTTCCAGGGATGCAGAGACCCCAGTTCCTTGATGTGCTGTGCAAATTGTAGTTAAGTGTAATTAATTTTTTTTGTGTAGTGTTAGAAGTTTGGCTTGTGCATTACAGTTCTAGGAATATATTGAGTGCTAACAGCTCAAATCTGAAATACCATGTACAATACTACTTGAGCTTGCTTTCAGTGAACCTTAGACATGTCGCAAACCCACCAAAAAACTGTTGTTTCTGTTATCATGTTTTCTTTCTTCCCATTTCAGTATGAAATTAATTTGCTGGAACTGATCAAGAAAAGAAGAGCGGTAAGTTTGTCAATTGTTGGAGCCCAGAATACTTTATGCTGAATTTTTCTATTGCAATAAAGTTATAACTTTTTGTTTTTCTCTTAGCGCGTTGGATATTCATTTAAGAAGGATGAAATTGAGGGCTCTATTCTGTACAGAGTCCACAGCCTCTTCAAACGTGCTATAGGGAAATGGAAAGTAAGTTTGTTTGTACTGATAAGTCCTTTTGGTATGAAAAATTTATCTAGATATCACTGCCACCAAATACTGGCAATAATATGGAAAAATGTAGTAAAAAACCTAAGTGAATGTTTGGTCTTACAGTTAGCAGTAGCTTAGAAATAAAACACTCATGTCAGAGATGTTTTTTATATATCAATGGTATTCTGTCCTTTCTGAGACACTAGTCCTCAACTGTTTTGAAACAAGTGTTACCCTGTGAGTTTGATCTTTTGGCTTGCAAGGACTAGAAATAGAACGAAAAGAATTTTCATCTACTTTAGGAAAAGATTGTCTTGATACATTAAATAGTAAAACTTATATGAGGTGCCTAAGGAACTGTGACAGTGAACTCTCTGTTGAGTTCAGTGTAACACAGATTTGATTGGAGAGACTGTGAGGGTGTGTCTTGAGATGGGGGGGTTGGTTTTCTTTGGGTGTTCTGCAGGAATTTGAAGATCGGGGTGGGAGGTGGGTGGGTGTTGAATTTGAGATTCAAAAGTCCCTTCTCTCTGCATGCCCAATCGTGATGGGCATAATCCAAGCAAAAGGTGTATTGTTTGCTTGTCAACGTGCAAGTAATTTTGTGCTTGCCTTACCCTAAGGTTGATTCTCTTCTCCTTGCATTTCCAACAGGAAGATGTCCAGCTTTGGCTTTCACATGTTGCGTTTTGCAAGCAGTGGGTGAGTTCTCAAAATGTTACTCTTATCCGAGTTGAGATCCTGGATTAGTATTTAATCAGGCACCTGGAACGTGAATTGCAAGACAGGGTTACAGACTTCATTGCCACATGCTGTATTAGTGAAATAATTTTTATGGTATTGTTGGAGCTTCCTGAGATTTTTCACTGATGTGGGTAAGTGTTGACTTAGAATGAATTGGTATAAAATGTGATGGTTGCAGGTAGTAAAGGTGAGGCTGATTGTTTTGAATTTGAAGTACCATTGGGTTTGAGAGACTCACAATACTGGTTATGCATTCTTTGGAAAGAATCAAATCACCTGAGTGTGAACTGAGATTTTGTTTGACAGGTTTGGTGTAGTGGCTATGCTGAAAAGGATAGTTCTGGCACTTCTGTACTTTGTAAAGTGCAAGGCTTCACATTATTATTAGCATTCAGTAGTCGTTGTGGCTGTACTGAAGAAGGTGACTTTGGCACAGTAATGCAAATGGCCACAGAAAAATGTGGTCTGTACCTCAGAAGCAGTCAGTGAGACTATGGGTTTCTGACATAAGCAAGATTTGTGTTAGCTGTGTACTTCAGAAAAGTTTGAGTTAACTGCTAATCTAGTCTAGTAACATTTGAAAGCTGGTCAGGATTGAATAAATACTAGAAACTTTCTGCTGAAGGTAAAATAGTAGAGAAGTGTCTTTTCCTGTACAGTTGCATTACAGCTTGTAACCTCTCATAATGAAACTTTGGTGCCAGTAGTTCAATTCAGTGCTAGAGTTGGTGAAACAAAACTATTTCTTTTACAGAACGCAAAGCATGAGCTTAGTAAGGTGTTTTCCTCCATGTTGGCCATTCATCCCAATAAACCAGGTAAATAAAACAATGGCGAGTGCGGCATAAATCTACAATCAGTGTAAATTATATAGTGTTGGTTTAAGTTTTATAGATTTTTTTTTTTATATCTATAGATATATAGATTTATAGAAAGTTCAAGCTATATTTGCTTTTTGGTTTTTAAAGGCATCATTGTCATGTTATTTGATCTGTAGCTATATCAGATTAAACTTCCTGGATCTGCTTAGCTGCTTAGATTTCTCCTTTAACTTGGCTTTAGATGGGAGATAATCAGTCTTATTCCATTGCTGAGCTCATGGATTATGTTGGGGTGGGTACTGTGAACAAAATTAACCTGTGTGTCTGGGAGAGTAGCTTCACGTGACCAGCCACTTGTTTTGCCTTAAAATGAATTTATTTGCATCATCTGTTGCAGCACTGTGGATTATGGCAGCAAAATGGGAAATGGAGACACGACTGTCCTCAGAAAGTGCCAGGCATTTGTTCCTTCGTGCTTTGCGCTTCCATCCAGAGTGCCCAAAACTTTATCAAGAAGTGAGTTCCTGGTTTTCTTCTATGATCAGATTATTTGCTCAATGAGAGCAAGTCAGTCCAGCCTATTTCTCAGATCAGTCTGAGAAAATTGGAAAAAATTTGTTTCCTGATCAGCAAGGAATGTTGTCAAAAAGATTTAAGAAAAAGATACTTTATACTCACAGCATTTTTCAGTTGTTTAGCAAATACTGTATTAATGTGTGTGAAGTGAGGGGTTTTCACTGTTTATAGATAAATGTGTCAGATTTCCCTTCTAAAGTACTGTAAGCTCTGCTAGGACATAGTTCTTTGGATTAGATCTGGCATCCCGAGCCTTTGCTAGTGAACCTGCTTTTCTTTGAGGACAAGTGAAGGTTTAAAGAATGACTAGAAAGCAGGAATTTCTACATGTGGAAAATTTCTGGAGTTAATATGTAGAGCAGATAGCTATATGCACAACCGCTTAAAAACCAAGACTCTTGAGAATGTAGGTGTTGGATGTTGGCAAAGTCCTAATTTGTAGCACCTCAGGGTAGAGCTTGTGTTAATGCTTTTGTGGACTTAGTTGTTTTACAATTTCTACCCACCCCCACAATGATTAATTTTATTCTCTCTTGCAGTATTTCAGAATGGAGCTGATGAATGCTGAGAAACAGAGGAAGGAAAAGAAAGAATTTGAACGAGCAAAGATGGACTTGGTGCGTCTGCAAAAGTTACTTAAGAGATATTGTCTGCTTGTGTGTCACAAGTTTGAGTGCAGAGTTTCAAGGGATCTGTATTAATGGTTTGAGAACAGCTTAGGGAAAGTTTTTGTTCTGTGTTAAGCTTAGCAAGCGTTGGCTGATGTTCAGCTCAAATGCTTCATGTGTTGATTTTTCTTTACATTTGTAAAGTTATTTGTTACATCCCCAAGTTTGAAAGTTAATAGTAATTTCTGGAAAGGAGTAGTTAAACTTACTATGTCATATTGCCTTATAGTTGATTTATGTAGATTGGATAGAGATAAGAATCAGATGGGGAAAAAAACCCCCATCATCATCTGATGGGTTTTTTCATGTTTGCAAAAATGGTAGTTGAGAAAGGAAAGCAACTTTTTCATTGTTATGCTTGATATTGCAGGGGGAATTCAATTACTCTGAAGAGATTCTCAGTGGGGAAATGGCTCGCATCATCTACAGGGATGCTGCTCAGAAAATTAAAGGTGATTTAATGTTTCTTGTTCTTAATGGGAAAAGTCTCACCTTTAACTCAGCTATCCAGTAGGTAATACAGATGAACTTAGTTCTACTGCACCCACGAAGATACTTTCAACTACGCTGTTTCTTCATCAGAACCTAGATAATGCTGAATTATAAATTGATAGTGCTGGTACTTCTGATTTCATAACTGTTGTACAGATTGACACCTCTTCTGGTAGAACAGCTTTTGGGCTGAAGCAGCACAGATGCTAGGCTAACAGTCTCGAAACTTGTTTGTTCAGCTTTTTTGCTTTGTAGATTACTAAACATGAGATCACAACTAATCAGCTAGCACTAGTGACAAATAAGTAAGAATTCAGACTAATAATAAAACAGGTTAGATGATTTTAAATTAACCAGGCTTGGTAAAATTCACCGATTCCATTGAGAGAATTGGGTAAACTAATTAAAAAATAGTAGCAGATCTCTTTGAGAAACCATGGTAGATGGGGAAATTTTGGAAGACGATGGACAAGATGTCACAGCAGCATGAAGGAGTAGAGGGCAGGAAAAGGACAGTAGAGGAAATTACAGGAAGTGATGGGGAAATACTGGAATAAATGGGCATACAAATGGTTTGTAAGCACCTAAAAATAAGGAAGGGAGAATGGCTGATAGAGATTTGCAATAAACTAATTATGTCAAGTCACATCACTTGGTGTTCTCACCGATGTTACAGAGATACAAGCTGGAAGGATATAATTCACTGATATTACTGTGTGCAGCTTTGGAGAGCTCTGTCCCAAGCATGCAGCGTTCTGTGTTGTTGTGGCAGAGTCAAGTGAAGGAGCAGTGGAACCAAGCTGGAAGGATGTGTAAGCATGTCAGGACAGGACTAGGTTATCACTGTGAAGACTGCAGTGTCTGCCTCTCACGGCCTGTTTTTTAAACTGAAATAATGAAGAATATAGTCAGGGAATCAACATCCTAACGTATGATTTATCATATGGGTGGAACACTGAGATTTATAGAAAAGAAAAGGGTATCTTTCCAGGCACTTATGTTACCTGGGTCTTGACCAAAGCTTGCAAAGATACAGTAATCTAAACTGTGCAATGGGTGTAGTAACTCCACTTGAGAGGGTTTTTTTTTATTCTCCCCTTGAACTCTAGGTGTCGAGTTCCATCTGGCTGTGCTTTCTATTGCAAAACTCTTTGATTTTACCCAAGATTTGCAAAAAGAAATTCTTGAAAGGTGAGGTGTGGCTTCGTGTTGTGGTTTTGTTGGTTTGGGGGGGGATTTTTGTTTATTTTTCTGGCAATTCTGGAAACACTTTTTTCTCTGGCATTTTGTTACTTAGAAATTAAATACCTTTCAATACCAATAGAACAACCTTTCCAAACATACTGGCAAAAGAAGAATGGTGATTGAGGGATATGACAGACATGGTGTGTTTAGTTTGCAGACCAAGTTTGCTGATGATCCTCTTACATGGGACTACATGGCCCGTCGTGAGCTGGAGCTGGGGTCGCTGCAGTCCACGGAACACACCACAAAACAGATGAAAGTATCTGAAATGACCCAGAGGGAGGAGCGGTGCTCAGCAGTCTTCGAAGAGGCTGTGAGAGCAGTCTCAACAGGTGAAAAGTACTGCCTGCATTTAAATGGCACTTTTTCCTGGTACTTCAGCATTCTGCATACTGTGAAAATTTTGAAGTAGGTGTTGGTCCACTCTACCGTACCTAAGAGAAGGAAAGCAGTTTTTAGATGCTGCATTTTTGGGGATCTATTCTGTGTGTTATTTGGGTTATTTTCCAGTACATTTATGCTCTCAAAGCAGTTGCTTTTATTAATTTGACTTAACCAATGTGGAGAATAGAAGCCCATATATGAATAGAGAGGCTTGGCAGTTGTAAATAGAGAAAAATTCCTAAATAAAGAAACCTGTAGAACTGAAATATATTGCTGGTTAGCTGTAAGGAGTGTTTTTGAGTTGTCAGTGGAGTGGGTATCCACCTTCAGCAGCTGGCATTGTCCTTGCTTTCAGAGGAGGCTATCAACAGGCTGTCTGGGAGTGGACTCAGACTGGCTGGCTTTATAGCCTTTGAAGTCTAACAGATAAATAAGGATTTTCTGGTCTGCCTGTGAGTGTCTTCACTCTTGCAGGCCCAGTGGAAGCTACAGGCAAAGGGTGTAGCAAATGTTAATTGTGAAAGCTTATGCTGAAGCCTCAGTTGAATAAGAGTTTTTTCTAAAGAGTTAGTGGCTGGCAGTTTATACCAGGAAGCCATTTTTAAATATTAATGTTGTAAATGGAGGGCCTCTTTTATAGTACGACCTTTTGAAACAAGGTTGGCATTCACACTTATTGCTTGGGTTCTCTATATTCCTTAAAGACAGATATCTGTGCAATTTTGTGATTCTATAAAGTATAATGTTATGCTTTTGATTCCACAGAGGACATGTGGAAATACTACATCACTTTTTGCTTAGAGAGATGTAACAGGAAAACCAACAGTGAAGGATTAAAGCAAAAGGTAAAAGCTTATTAACAAATAAGTAACAAGTTAGAAATCATCCCTATTTTACTGACTTCTGTAACACATCAGACAAGAGCAAATACATTTTGTCATTTTATCAGAAATATTTACCTGTGGCTGTCATTAAAAATCACTTTTACTGTGAGGCTCACATAGGGTCTGCCTGAACGTGAATAACTTGGGCATAAACCAGCCTTGTCCGTAAAGTACAGTGACCTCTTTGGATGGAAGTTAAGAGTGCAAACTTGTTAATGTTTGCTGACAGTCCTTGCAAACCTGTGCTTGTTCAAAGGAAAGGGTGAATTAAAATAACTCTTAGAAATAAGTCTGAGGAGAGTTTGGTGCTGGCACATGGGAACTTAATTATGCATCTGTGCTCAGGTATGACTCGGGGAAGTAACTCATCATCCTGTGTAGGTTGGTTCCCTTTTAATAGAGTAAAAGAACATTGCTATGTTGTTTTTTTGCCCCTTAAAGAAGAAATGTAATTCAGATGCTTAAATTTCCCCTTTATCTTGGAATATGTACAGGTACCTAAAGATACATAACTCTTACTGAATTTTACTGATGTGTTGATACAATAATCCACTGGGCTTCTTGTAATGCCAGGATCTGGTATTTGCAGGGATAACGCTTGTTTTCTTTTTATTCTCTGTTGGTTTAGAGGCTGGAGAGGACACTGAGTGTGTTCAACAAAGCCCATGAGTCCAGTTTGCTGCCAGAAGCTCTCTATAAGCAGTGGGTAAGAGTTGACACAGAAAAATAGATTTTGAAACTGTCCTGCATTGCTTGTCTTTACTCTTTTGAGCAGATGGAAAAGTGGGCAATAATGTGATCAAATCCTTGCTTTTGAACAAGGTGTTTTCCTGATTGTGGTGACTTGCTGTATATGCTTGGTTTTAGCTTCAACTGTTACTGGAATCCAACCTCTTTGAGAAGGCTGTGGAGGTGGCAGAAGCTGCAACGAAGCGCTTCAGCCTGTCCGTGGAAACATGGGAGATGAGGCTGCAGGTGCTGATCCAGCTGAAGAGTGATGACGTGACCCAGTGTTTTGAAGAAGCCATTAAGCACGTAAAATCTAAGGTCTGTTCTGGTTTTACAGAGATTTGCATGCATTAATCTTACACAGGAAATGTCTGATATTTGAGTGGGGTTTTTTTTCCTTGACAAAGCATTCGAAGTCCCTAACTATTTTTAAGGTCAGAAATAACAAGTTGACATTTCACACGCACATTGCATTCAGGAGCATGAGGGAATTGCAAATTCACTTCTTATTCACAGTTTTAAAGTCTGAATGCTCACAGGTGACATTTTGCATACTCTTCTAGCAGTCAGCTGCTGTTCTTTGTGTCTTACTTGAAAATGCATTTCCTTTTCTTCACTGTCCTGATCCATTGTTCGCATGTGCGGTATTTCAAGCCTTGAATTAGCTGTGTGCTCTCTTACTGTTCCATTTCAAACCCTAGGCACAAGGAGTGAGAAGAGGAAATGAGAAGGTGATTGTTTCTTTCCTCCTTGGTGTTCTCAGAAGTCACCTTTGTACTGCACTGCGTGGTGATGCAGAATAACTTGTGTCTCATCCCTGGCATTGTGTCTTGCAGTTGTCCAGCTGGGTAGTGTTTATCCTGTAAGGGAGGAAGGAAACAAGAAGCAATGTCAGTGTGCAGTCCAGAGTTGTCTTTCTAAGAGCTATGTCGAGAGGACACTTTTTACGATGGCTATAATACAGAACCTGGTGAATGTGTTGTCTGTTTCTGTGTTTCAGTCGTGTGAATTATCTGCTTACCCCGTAGGGCACTTTGCCATTATGGACCCTCTGGGTGGAATGGAGTGAAGGCACAAAGAGCAAGGAAGACACAGAAGCTCTCTACCAGGTACTTAGCTAATAGAAATCTGCCTTTTATGACAGTGCATTAATAAAGGGGAACAGTGTGTGCAGATGGAACGTGTAACAAATGCTTTATACTGCAGGTACTGCACGGATGTGTTGATACCAAAGAATTACAAGTAAAACGGTGAATATTACCAAAAATCAACTGGACGTAGACTTACAAGCACAAATGGCATCCCTGTGCTTCTAAGACATTTAGATGTTTGTAAGCACAACCAGTGATGGACTCTTACTTTTCTTTGTGGTCTGGAAGTTTTGCTTTATGTTCAAGATGCCTGTCTGAATGTGCAAAAGAGAGTTTTCCAGCCTGTGTGAAAACATCAGCCTTGTTACAGAAAACTTAAGAACAAAACTGGGACTTTAATCTCACTGTAAATTCCCTAAATAGCTTAGGGCAAAATATTTCCTCTTAGCCTGCCATATTGGTTGTTCCCCCCACCATTTGCCAAATAAACCATGTATTTCAGGTGGAAGCTTGAATTCAGTTGTTTGTAGAGCACTGTGAAACCCTCTGTGTGAAAGATGTTAGGGCAATGCCAATTGCCAGCTGTATGGAATATTAGATGAAACATGTATTTTAGGTTACAAGTAATGTTTTAATTTGAAAAATCTGAAATTTGAAAATTTCAGACATCACTTGGAATGCTTTTGTCCAGTACTTTGTCTCGCTTATAAGATCTGCTTTATGTCAGATGCCTAATTAGAGAGAGGGTACTATTTGGTTTGTTCTCCCTGACTGCCTTTTACTCCTAGCTTATGTGGTTGGGCTTTTTTTTTTTCCCCTCCTTTTAAACTTGCAGAGATCCTTATGTGCCATAACTCATGCTGAATCTGTGACTATGAAAGAAAAGTATCTTGACTGGACCTACAGGAATGGTGGTTATAAGAAAGTTAGAAGAGTCTTTAACAGGTGACAAATAAAACTTTCAAATGCAATTATCCTAGGGCATGTGTTAAAAGACTTCACAGCTAAAGTTACTTATGTTTTTACTTCAGCCTGTGTGAAAATCGTCCGTTTTCACTTGACTTCTTCAGGAAGATGATCCAAATAGAAAAGGAGCAAGTAAGTTGAATATCCAATTAGTGGCATTTATTTAAAAAATACATTTCTAACTTTGGATTTAAGTAGGAAACAGAGGACTTATGAGTAGCGACATTAGTTTGTGATCAGTTCATATTTGTCTGCTACAGTTGATTCATAGCATGTAACACAAAACCAAGTTCCATGGTAACTAATCTTTGGCAATGTGCGTGTGCGCGTGTAATTACCATGACTCTTTTTCTTTGTAAGAATCTAATCAAGCTGCAGATTCACTTCTGTACAAAATAAATGGCCTTTTAATACCTTCCTTTGTTAGGAATCCTGCAAAATGCTTCATCTGAGAGAATACTATGAACGTGCCTTGAGAGAGTTTGGTTCAACAGATTCTGGTAAGGAGATTTTATTTATTTATTTATTCATTCAGCGCTGCTTCTTTTATTTCCATCCGTTTCAAAAGGTAGCTGTTTGTTCTGCCCTCATGATTGCTGTCATGTAGAGTGGAGCTTATTTCTTCCGTGCCATTAAGTGTGTGACACTGCAGTGACCCTTCACTTTCAGTTCAGGGTGGCTGGTCACAGTGGGACGGCTTCAGCAGAATTACCAGCAAATAAGGTTTTGACACTGGCTGGTATAAAAGATGCCCATCGCTTGCAATTTGAATTTGTGAACAGTGTGGCCCTCTGTGGCATGTTTTGGGTTTGGTTTTTTTTTTATTTTAACCAAGATTTCTGCAGTGTGTTTTTTAAGAAAGTGAACAGCTCAATTATTGCTGCATTATTTCTTAAAACATCACTCTTCCAGCTGGGAAGGGAACGGAACCCAGCCTTTTGGTCCTCATGGGGCAGGGGGTTGAGTTTCACAAAGTAAATCTCATTGTCTTAACATCAAGGACACGTGCAAAAAGAGGGTTTCTAGGTTAGGTTTGGTAGGTTTGTTAAGTAACATCCAATCAAAATCTAACAAGGCTTCTATTTTTCTTTTAAAGATCTCTGGCTGGATTACATCAAAGAGGAGCTAAGTCATCCCCAAGGCAAACCAGAAAACTGTGGGAGCATTCACTGGCGAGCTATGAAGATGCTGCAGGGAGACCTGGTGGAAGCCTTTGTTTCCAAATACACTTTATTGCAAACGGGACATTTATGAAAAAATTCTAAATAGCTAAAATATGACAGTGTGGATTTTTTTTCTTTTTACTTTGTACAAAGGTAAATACGTGCTCGGATCATATTAAAGTCTTCCTTCTTTATATTCCTGCATTTGTGTAAAGGGAAAAAGAAAAGTCATCTGGTCCATTGCAATTGTTTCTGTTGTTGCTTCTGCCAGGGGCAAGTGCACAGGAGAAAAGCAAAGGTGTCTCTGAGTGTGTTCTTTATTGGGACATGTGAGAGCAAACTCTTCCTGCCTAAACTTTCAGATGGAATAGTCATAATGCTCTGGAAAGCTGATATTACAGCTCATACATGCAAAAAACCCAAAAAAACCAAACCCCAAGGAAATTATACCTGTGGACCATCTTCCTATCTTACGAAGTTGGATAACGAAAAGTGGAACACTGGAGGATTTGTAAAATGATGGTATTGTTTCCTAGCCTTGGAGTCACCTGTAATCCTCTCTTCAAAAACAAAATCAACCTCTGCAACCATCTGATATTAGTGTTTGCCCCCTGAACTGTAATCCTGAGAGTGACTATGAAATGTGGAGGGGAGCTGTGGTCTGTTACAGATGTCCCTGATGTGACAGCAGAAGGTTCTGTTCTACACTTCAACTTTCTGTTTACGATGCCTGAAAAGCGGGTAATGTTTTTTTGAGACAGGGCTGTTCTTGCCTCTTTGCAGAGCTGCATTTTCCCATGTCAACCCCATTAAATCAGCATAAAGGGTATGCTCAGACCAATTGAACACGCTTAGGGGAAGTAGAGGAACATGTAGCAATAGTTCCTTTACCTAATTTTCCTGTGACTGAGTGATGATATAACGACAATCAGAGAAGTATTTCTTTAAGACTTTTCACACAAGTGGAAACTGCAGCTCCTATCAAGCAATGAATTCCAGTAACTTTTGAGTGGCTGGAAACAAGGTTTGGAGTTTCAGCCTGTTAAGACTGTTCCTTCTGCAGCATTTGAAATATGTCTTGCTTTAGTCAGGCCACCTTCTGTCTCCCTACTAGTTCTCTGCTGTCTCATACCTGTTACCGTGCTTCCACATGAGTAATTACTCCTTTGCCTCCACCATTTCAGAAAGGGGGCCATTAAAGGACCTTTACCTGTTCTGGTTCCTTACAGAGCTTTGCCTCTCCCCCCACCACCTGCAGCCCCTGAGAGGGACACCACTTCCCAACAGCAGTTTGGTGATGGAGCAGCTCCATCCCGGTGCTCTCCACCTCTCGCTGCCATCTCTGGCCGTGCTTCCAGCACAAGGCCTAACAGATATGGCCATCTTTTGGCAAAATTTAAAAAGCCACAGAGCCTGGAAAGGCACTGGTATTTTATTTATAACTTTATGAATGTAAAGGTATTTTTTTTACAGCTCTTGGGTCTGTATTTCTCCACCTTTCTTCTCTAGTTGTTTTAAGTGCCTGTTTCTGCTCTCACCTCCGGCTGTTGTCCTCTCTCACTGGACACAATTTCCAGTATCCGCGACAGAAGTTCTGCGTTCCGCAGGCGCCGATGGCGCCGGTCCCTGCGGGTGGCGAGAGAGGCACAAGTCACAGAGCTGCCCGCCTGAGGCGGGAAAAGCCGCCGCTCGCCCCGCGGCTGCTGGGCACAGCCATTACACACACCGGCTTCGGCAGCAGCTGCCCTTCCCCGCAGACCGCCCGCCTGACGGTGTCCGCGGTCGCCGGCTGCCTCGGGCGCAGGCGCCGCTGCTGGTGCCGGCCGGGCCGGGCGCTGAGGGGACGATCGGCTCCGACGAGGCGGGAAGGCCGGCGAACATCTCCTCACGCCCGGCCCCGCGGCTGCGCGCCCGGAGGTTCCCTCATCGCCGGCCGGGATGGCGCGGCTGGTGGCACCGCCGCCTCGGCAGGTGTGGTGGGTTTCTGGGTGGACGGGGGGCGGGTAGGCCGGCTTCCCTCTTAGGGTGCTAGGTGGGCGGTGGGGCCTGTCGGTGCGGGGTCGGCCGAAGCAGGCGGCGCTCTGCCCTTGTCCGCTGGCCGCGACCCCCCTGAGGCCCCTACCGCAGCTTCAGGCCTGCCGGGCTCGGCTCTTAGAGACCCCGGGAACCTGGCTGTTCTCACCCACCGCCCAGGGTAAGGACGAATTCATCTTTGTTGTGGTGGAAATGGCGGGGATAACTCGCCCTTCCTTTCCTCACCCTCTGGGGATTGTGAACCCAATTGAGGTGTTGCCTTCAGCTGTGCATCCGCCATCTTTCTCCAGCTCCTCAGGGCTGCTGGAGGGCCTGTTCCTCACCTGGGCCCTTGGCATGGCGGCTCCCCTGAGGTGCTTGGCTCATAGTCTTTGGTGCTTGTACTCCTTCCACTCTCTGCAGCTTTCACAATCTGCTGCTGTTCCCAAACGGTCCATTTTAGGTCAGTTTTGGGACTTGTTCCCAAAATGGCGTCAGCAGGATTATGGCCGTGGTCGAGGAGACTGGCTGTTCTGTGTTGCTGGCTACCTGAGGTGACTGATGGCAGCAAGCAGGATGAGCCATCCCTCAGTAGAGTTGCTTTCTAAAGTGAAAGCCTGCCTGGTTTAAAATCTCTGATTCATCAAGTGAACAAACAAACAGATCTGGCTCAAGAGCTCAGAAACACTCAAATGTGGTAGGAGTTGCATGAGCCTTATTGGAGGACTCAGTGAAAAGTGCTACTGGATTCTCTTAAAACTGTCTTGTAGGTGATGGCTGCTGCCGTGGAGTCTGTAAGCTTTGAGGAGGAACAGCTTCCTAGTAAGAGAGAAAGTATGATCTGGAAACCCAGAAAAGGTAAGCTTAAATTATTAGGGTGAAACAAAGCAGACAGTAATGGAACTTACACTCTTATCAAGGAAATATACTTAAAATTCTTTGTTGATAATGGGAAATGTTTCTTGAGTTACTACATAGAATTATTTCCATGTAGATACTTACAAGTAAAACAAAGAGTTCTCCAAGAAAGAGNTGTGGTTTTTCTACATACCTATTTTTTAAAAATATCAACAGGTGAATGTGGTAAAACAAGACTGCTGGGTCCTAGGCCCTAATTTAACGAGTTGTTTTCCAACAAGAGTCTGTGGAAGATCCTGACTTGTGCTAGTGTTGTGACGCAAGCCTATGTCAGATGTTCCCAAGCATCTGAAGCAGCACTGTAGTGATATTACATACGTAAGGAATCACATATATTATAATTAGATTAGTAGTCATTAAGTGTATTTGTATACTTGGCTGAGTTATTGTATGTTAAGAACTTAATTGTTCCTGTTTAATTCCAGAGTATCTCTGTTGGC
The DNA here is from genome assembly GCA_013400055.1 of Nycticryphes semicollaris. Taxonomy (NCBI): domain Eukaryota; kingdom Metazoa; phylum Chordata; class Aves; order Charadriiformes; family Rostratulidae; genus Nycticryphes; species Nycticryphes semicollaris. The sequence goes on along the minus strand of VXBJ01007730.1, from coordinate 742,429 downwards.
TCTTTCTGTTGTCTTTAGAATGTTTGTTGAAGAATATTCCAAATGTCCTTGATAGCGAGTCTGAAGAAAGTGAATTCTCTGATACTTCTCACAATGAGAATGATATTAGTGGTTCTCCTGTTGACTCTGTTCATCCTGACCTGGAAGATTTAGATGGTGACATCTCCAGCTTGCCTGAGGCTGTAACTTTTCCAGAGCTGCAGGCTGGTTCTGTGTACGAAGCAGAGGAGGACTGGGATAAAGAATTGGAGGACTCGGAATGTAATCCTTATGGTGAGTACAAATTTACTTGTGCTTCATTTGAATTTTGGCTAGCATGTGATTGGAGGTAGATGCTTTGTAGGAGAACATGTTTGAATAACTCCGTGTTCCATTTTGGAAAGCATTTGTTGTTGTTGTTGTTAACCTCATGGATTTGTAATACATATTTTTGTTGTCAAATACAGGATTTAAAGGCAGTGTTATGAAGTTCACATTAAACTTAAGCAATTGAGTTCTTAGGGAGTGGAACAGTAGGGAGAAGAATTGTATGTGTGTGTTGAGTTTCTCTGGAGAATGTAAGTCGCAGTAGTTCATTTTTGTTATTCTGAAGCAGAAGAGAAAGGTACATGGAGTGCAGGAATGTAACTTTTTTGTGTAAAAAGAGTTCTTCTCCAAGAAAATTAGTCCAGACTGTAGACTGTAATGTCCCTCCAGAGCATGGAGTTCTTTGGAGGGGAGTGTTACAAACAATCAGGCTCTGAGTATTGTTTGTTGTTTGGTTTTGCTCTAGGGATTTTTGGTTGGGTGTTTTTTGTTTTTTGGGTTTTGTTGGTTGTGGGATTTGTTGGGGTCTGTTGGGTTGGGGTTTTTTAAGCTTGATCCTTTTAAGTGCTTGTGCCTGTGATCAGTCCCATGAACAAAGGTGGCAATGGACAGAAGTAGCTTTATCCATATCTTTTGAGGTGTATTAACCCTCTGGTTTGTAACCTGTTTTGCCGGTGTTTGTACAGGTGTTACTCTTGTGTTGAACTGAGAGTCTCAGTCTTCTATTTGCTGGGCTGTATGTTAAGGTAGAAGGAGTGGATGGAGTTTATCCAGCAGTAGTGACCTGCTGTGTCTTTGTTGATGCAGAATAGTACCATTCTCGTTTTCTACTCATTAATGTGTATCTTTTGTAATTAATACAAATGCACTTTTTTTTTCCTTAGGAAATATCAATTATCTGTTCATTTTAATTCTATAAATGGCTGTTGTATTCAAGTTCCATTGTTAGATAACAGAAGGAAGTTGGAAAGATTTTGCAGTCTTCCTATAAAATCATTCTGATTTTATAATGGAAATACAGAAGTGGTTTTTCACAATGGGTAATCTGAGAAAAAGTCGGTTTACTTTTTGGATGTTTCCCTCTTTTCCATCCTGGGCTTGCCTCTTAATCTCTCATATACTCAAATTTATGGAATGTTTTGGCATTATTTTTCTTTTTTCTACTGGAACTGACACAAGTTCTCTTCCTTTATAAACTACCTTATCCCTATCTGTAGCTTATGTTCTTCAAATCCTCACAAACTAAGGAAGCTGTGATTATGGGATTCAGATCCTTGTGAAGGATATTGAATATAAGTGCCTGAGTTGTTAACTACTACAAATGAGAAACATGACTTTTAAATAATGCTTGCTTGGATGGCTTGTTTGGCGGCGCTATTGGGAGGCTGGCATGTGGCTGTGCTGTGCTGCATCCTCTGCTGCCCCATATTCTGGGCTTTTCATTTGCTCAATCCTCTCAGTGCCTGCTGGCAAGAAATCTTTTGCTTCTGCTAAAGGACTTTGCTCTATTTTTGTGCTAGGTTGGTTAAATAACTGGCTTATTAGGCTTAATTCTAGCCTTGTGGAAACGTTTTTCAGAGCTCACTCTTTCAGGACCCCACCCTTCCATTCTGTCCAGTGAGTCAGTTCTTAAAAGGTTTGGAGGGTTCCTTGTTGAGATGTGCTTATGGAGACAGCAGGAGGGGGGAGAAGAAATAAAAGTAATGATTTCATGAGCCTTTTATGCCTGGAGAAAATGTAGAACTGCATGCATTGTAAAAGCTGGTGTTAGATGTTCTGAATCCAGGTGTATCATTGAACTGTTTGGAAAACTGTTTTGTCTTTGGGGCATGAACCTTCCTTAAAATGAAGACATTACCAAATTCAGCTTTCTGTTTGCTTTGTAGGTCTAATTCATGAGTGCTGGCAGATCAACATCTTCCAATTAAGTATTTCAGTTTGTAGACCTGCAAAACAATCTGCTACGCTATACCACTAGCTTTCTAACTATCTCCCATGGTTTAAATCTTTTCTTTGATCTTCTTTAGATGCTGGCGATCTCCACTGTGGAAGCTTTCAGGAAAATAATCTTTTGGCCTCATACTCATGGCGAGAGGATTCGTTTTACAACCCAAGCTGTCACCATGCAGCTTGCTTTGCTTTTACACCACCAGTTAGAATGACTGAGACTGGCCAGTTTGATGATGCTGATGAATGAGGCTGACCCTGGTCAGAACTAAGTTCGGCTTCTGAGTTGGATTATGTTCTTCACCAGTTGAGTTATGTCAAGTCCTTTGGCTTGCTTGCAGACTTCTGCACAAGGCCAGAAATGCTACACCATCTCTGAAGTTTTGCTTAGACCGCTTCTGAGCTGTTTATAAATTGCCCATGTTTGATCTCTGGAAAGGAGAGTGCAGGTGCTAGCCGTAAGGAGTCAATACATTTCTGGACTTTTTGTTCCTATTATATAGATCTGTGTTGTTGTTGACAAATTGCTTGAGAGGAAGTATTTAATTTCTAAACTTCAGCTTGTTTGCTAAGCTTTGTCAGTTTTGACATGGTGATCCCTGTATGTCTATGTAATTTTTAGTTTTTTTTCTGTTTCACATGATGCTGTCAAATTGGTTCATACAGCTTTAAAAACTCTTCTTCCTTCCAGCTTCTCCGTTGTATTTCCATCTTGCAGTTTGTGATTCCATATCTAATACTGGTGTTTAACAAAATTAGCCATGACAAATACAGAATGAGTTGTTCTGGTTTTATTTTATGTATTTCAGTATAAAGGGATTACAAATACATGATACACATTTTGCAAATACACATGCAGACACACTCTAGGGCCTGCTGCGTCCAATGGCAATGCTGAGTGCTTAAGACCCTCTCACAGCAAAAGTTTCTCTGCATCAGACTTTCATATACTTGGGCATATTATCCTCCAGTCTCACAGTTGTCTTTGTTAACGTTCTCATGCGGTATCAGATGTGTAATCACAAAGCAAATATCTATGCTTATGTAGTGTCTTTCAGTATATGGTCTATGTGTCCTGCAAACAGTAGTGAATTAACTTTTCTGATGCTGCTGATGTATTTGTTTTATTATTTGTTGTGGCAAATGAGGAGATGGGAACACAGAATACCTTGTAACATCTCTAAGAGAGGAGCTGGAACTAGAACCATATCCTTCTTGCCTTTGCTTTGGAGTTAAAGCAGACGTTCTCAAATGAAGCATATGAGTGGACTGAATGGCTGATGACTGGAGTAACAGTCTTCTTCTAATGCTCATGTTTCCTTAATCACTTAAGAGATTTTGATAGCTTTGTGTTTTGACACAGACTGATACCAGAGCATAGGACCCGTGTTTGTTTATTCTCAGATGAGGAGTTAACAATTACTACTGGAAGACTCTTAATTATTTTTTTAATAAATTATCCAATGTATGATACTGAAATAATTTATGCATTAGTTTGGAAGGAGGAAGTGAATGACACAGTGATGTTTGCTTAATCTTTTCCTTGAGAGCAGAGGAGGATGAGAGCTTGGAAGAACCTTTTCTTCTGGTACCATGCAGTTCCTGGTTACATCTTACTACCTCGCAAGCAGTTGAAGTAAGGGCTGAAAGCCTGGTGGTAAGGTTGCAAGAAAGAGGGCCTGTTCTTTTATTGCTGTATGATGGAATGATCTAGGGATTAGTATTTCCGTCAAAACCTACTTTGGCATGCCTCCAGAACGCATACGTACAGCAGAAGGCACAGTCTAACAGACCGCTCTTGCCCTGCACAGCAAGAAAGCCCCAGCTGTGCCCTCTGAAGCACTGGGGGTGGGTTTTGTCCTGTGGAGTGCTGTGTATGGGAGAGAGAGTGCAGCTCTTTGAGTCCTGCATTAGTTAGAACATGCACTTGACTCTCTGGAATAGAAGGGAGAATTGACTATGCCCAGCTCATCAGGTTTGGATATATAGTGACTTCTTTCTCTGAGAAAACAGGAATGAAACTCCGAGCATAACTATAACTGACTCTTTGAATGGAGTAAAATTGTCGATTTGTGTTTACGAAGACAATATTAGTAAATATAAATTGCGTATGGATTACTGTCGAAATAACAATACACCGAAAAGTTGTAAAAGTTCTGAGAAAGCACAGGTTATTTTGGAGCCCATTTCTCTCTTCCCAGGCTTCAGCTGTAGACGGCAGTGCTGAACGCTACCCTGCAGAGGGCAGCAAAAAATTGTCTACCCTGCTCAGCGTATTTTCATCTGGCGCTAAGTTTCATCAGCAAGTGGCAGACCCCCGGGCTGGATGTCTGACATTGATAGCAATTTAGATGTGTGTTCTGCATAGCCCTGTTGTTCCCCAGTGAGACTGATTCATGCCCCTGATTAGCTTCTCATTTTTTTTAATTTTACTCTGAAGTTACACTTAATGGACTGAAAAATTTCTCCCATGGCTGGGAAAAGAAAACCACTTGACTTGGGGCTTAATATATTTTTTTACTATGTGTGTGGGAGATGATTCACCTTATTTAATAAAGATGAAACTAACAGAATTTTGTGGAAGAAACCCCGCCTTTTTTTAGAATTGTTTTAAAAGGATAACCAAAAAGTCTTTATAACATCAATTAGGATTATTTTCTTCCTGAATGGTTCTGAAATTCCATCGATACTGAAGTCTTCAAGCCATTTCCTATGCACTCTATAAATCAAATTCATTTTTTCAGCCTGTACCTTTAATTGCAATCAGCCTTGTCTATCTTGACTGTCCTGTTATTTGAGGACAAATTGTCTTAAATGGGTGTTTTGCCGAGCTGCATGTATTTTAAAATGATTGCAAACTGAAAAGATTTGTTTTCAGTTTCCCTTTAAGGTTAACACTGACAGCACCCCCAGCAGCTTTGGAAAAAATGGCATCAGGATTTTACAGCAGAGATGCATTGTGCTCTCTAGGGATAAGTTGGCAAATGTAGCTTCATTCGTCTTGGCCCTGCTTGTTAGGGAAGGGGCTTAATGTAAAGCTTGATCTGAATGCTCTCAAACTTCAGTGGGATTAGGAAACCAGATGCAGACTTCTCAGAAAGCATCTCCCTGGAAGGATTTGAAACCAAGCTCACGGATTCCAATGTTTCTGCTCTACGGAGTGTTTCAAATTCCATTATGAATCTTGCACTGAGCCTGTTTTGTGTTGACACAAGCGTGTCATTCTAGGCAAGAATACGTTGCAATTAAAAACAACATAAGGTAACACATGAGCCAACAATTCAAGCCAAGAGTGTCAACCGTTCAGCCTGCTCAAATTATTGGAGGGAAAAGAGTCCCATTACAGGACTGAGATCGTACTCGTACAAGAAACACATTGGCAATAGATATATCAGTTGGAAAGTTTATCAGACGCGTCAAAGATTTCTTGGTTAAACGTGCATATATCTCCAACAAGATTTCCCCATTCTGTTCCTGCAGTATAAGGTGCCATTCAAAGGACAGAAGGCTCTGCTGCAGGTTACTATTGCAGATGAATATCTTGTTGGGTTTATATTGTGGGGGAAGCTTAGTAGTGTGGCAGAGCGTGGTGACTCAGAAGGAGACTTGGGCACAGCTCTGAGGCTGCCCTTGCTTTTCCTCTCATTTCCCTGTTTTACAGGTAGGGATAATGATGCCAGCCTGTGTGTAAAGTACTTCAAATTCTCCCAGCAAGACATTTTGTCTAAATACTGAGGTGTTAAAAAAAAAAACCAAACTGAAACAAGAGTTTTGCATTTTCTTTGAACAGGGTGGCAAAGAAATGAAAGCTTGTTTTGGGTGCATCTGTTGTTTCCTTTGGGACCTACAGGGAATGATTTGCAAGAGGAAATAATAGAAGGAAATGTGTTCATATTTCCTGTTGATAAGGTACAGCATTTAATTCATACATCAGATTGAGATAATGGTTTCTTGCTCTTATATAACCACAAAATACAGCCTATTTTAGTGTCTTTTAAAGACACTGCTGCTTGACTTGTAGTTTTGTCCCATCTTCTAAATAGCGTGCTTTCGTTCTTAAGCAAAGAAAACGCCTCCACTGTTGGGGGGACTGTGTGAATAATTTCACAGACTAAAAGAAAAGTGCTGATGGCAGCAGCTCATCCTGACCATCTGCTGCTTCCAAGGGCACCAGTGTAAATCCCATTGCAACAAAGGTCATTTTGTGAAGCTAGTGAGTAAGTCTCTGTAGGCATGGGGAAGGAACTTGTCATAGTTACACTCTGTGGTTCTGTATGGCAAACACAGACATTGGAGGCTTGAGTATTAGAGGATAAAATTATGGTGGAGTTGTTAGTCCTGGGAGTACCAGCTGCTCACAGCATAGCTTCCTAGCTTGGCAGAAGAAACTGTAACCTACTAAAAAAAGCTGCAAAGCACGCAACCCTAATAATTGTTTTTAGTGATGGAAACAACTTCCTTTAAGAATTTAGAATAGATCCTCAGCTGGCATAAGCTGGTGTGGCTTATTACCCAAGCAGAGTCTCTGTCGCTGTGTATCCCCCTATGCAATGCCTGTCATCTCTGAGCTAAACACTGAGCTCCTGTTCAGTGTTTCATTATTGCTGTGGATTTTCATTCTTAATATAATGGGTGTTCTTTCCATTCATTGTGACTCTGTTGACCCTCACAGAGCAAAAAACATGAATGTGGCTCAATGTCTACATTTGTTTCTTCACAGTTTGTTTTGGTTTGGGTGTTTTTTTCCCCACATCAAGGAAACCTAATTTCAGGACAAGTAGTGGCAATCAGCCTAGGAAAGTTAACTTCTTGTAATTCAACAAGTCTTCATTCTCTGGCCTGAGAATTTTTTCTATCTCCTGCAACTTCTGCATTTAGACCTGGAAAAGCTTCTCATTGGATGATGCAGGAATTTTAAGACTAAGTTGTATACATAAGTTGTATGTATTTGTTTATGACCCTGAGGTCTCAGTTTGTTTTAATTCCCCCAAGGGGATGTACCAGTTAATTCTGCTCAGTCCTTTTTGAGCTATTGGTCCTTAGTGAAATTTACATCGAACAACACCTTTTCTGTGATATCTGGGGTACCAGAGAATGACACCTTCTCATTGTGCTATTTTGCAATTTTAATTGGTGTAGGTATTGCAGACTCCTGTTCCGACACTAAATGAGATACTTATTATTTCTATGTCTGCCTCAGGAACTGCTCCAGAACTTTCACATTCTCACTGAGGAGTTCCCTCAGTTAATTAACACACACTAGAAAATATTTTGTTGGTTTTTTAATTATTTGATCATAGATAAAGTGATATCATTTCGTCTGTAATATTTGTCCAGACACCTTGTGGGTAAATGTTCGACATTGTGATATAGAGCTGGCTGGCTACAGTCTGCTGGGAATTGTGTAACTCCATCTCCCGCTGTACGTGTTACATGTTCAAATGCTTCTGGGGAAATAAACAGGTATGACAGTGGGATTAAACAGGACCTATATTCCACAGCAGAGACAACCACCTTATTTTATGCAACTGGAATTCCAGAGAAAGGAAAGGTATTTTAGCTGAGCAGGTCTTCACAGGGTTGGTGGCAGCAGTGTGGTAGAATTGGAACAGCCAGGCCAGAGGAGCAGCTGATGCTTCCAATAGAAGCACGGACAACAAATCAAAATTCTACATTAGGGATTGTCTTAGTAACTTTTAGGGGAAGTGGTTATAGACTGTAACCTTGTTCAGCAATAGATGTGAATTAATTTCTAGCCTGGGTAGGCAACCACTGAAAGCCAATGCAGTTTGAAGGCAATTCATAGTGTGGTATTTGGCACGAATGAATACTGAGCTGGTCTCGGGTGGGTTCTCCGCAGGGAACTGGGGACTGAACTGAGTGGCTCCAAAAGAGCCCTTTTTGTCAGGAGAGAAGCGTGTTACATGTTTTGTCTGATGTGATATACCTTAAATAGGTCCAAACTACATCTGCTCCAAAAAATAGCATCTTTTGTGAAAATAAAATACCTGTAGAGAAGGATAACAAGGAAGGCCTAGATTTTGCACTGTGCAGGACTTATAGATTCTTCTGTTGCTGTACTTACCACATTTTACCAAAATATACTAGGTCTGATACATAAAACCATCTGATACTGCATTACAGTTCAGAACCCCTTTTAAAACTCCCCTGGGGAGAAGGGTGTAGAGAGAAATTAATATAGCTGCTATTTTAAACTTTTAATGGCTACATGTCAGAGATAGGGATCACTTTGGTCATGTAGCCTAACCCTCTGGCCTGTGTTCAGTACCTTCAGTTCCATATTCTTCAAACACACCATTATTTTCCTGGTATGAAACACCTTTTCCGTTCTGTTTTGGTTAGTTCTAGCTTTTCTGCATCATTTGAACTTGATTTGTTTGATTGGGCCCTTACCTCAGCAGCTTGTGGTTTGCCAGCAGCATAGTTTTTTTTCAGTGGGATTGGTCAGACATTATAGATAAAGCCACTTAGATAAATGTTTCTTAGGCAGAGACTGCCTGTCTACTAGATAAGAACTACATTTAGTTCTATTATCTGCACTCGTGTTAGTAGGAGGATTAGATTTAATTTGGTCATTTGGAGGGAAGCAGGCAAACTGTTTTTCAGACAGATCTGGGATTTGGTTGAAGGACAGTCTTTCTTATGTGGTCTATAAAGTGCATTGTAGCCCTATAGGAATACTTTGTGTGTCTGGGTCCTGCCTGCAATTTTAACCACTAACTTTAATGATGGTTCTTCTAATTATGCACAGAGGTAAATTCTCAGACCATGCAATAGGGAGTTTCATCATCTGCCCCATTAACTGCAGCAGCATTTCTGTTGTGCAAAGCAGAGACTGGCTAAAACAGGCACTGACAGCGAGGGGAAGCCCTCCTCAGGTACATTGGCTGCACAGGGCACCTTCCATCTCTCCACAACTCTGATTAAAGGATGTATTGCTTTTTTTCATTAGGTTCTGTGTAAAAACAGGGTAGATGTGGCCATTTTGCCAGCGTGTAAGAGTGTGGCTGTTGAGGTTTACGGGACTGGGGAAATTGGTAACACCCAGCCTTTGTGATCTTGACCCCTGTAAACCAAAGGGTTAAGTTCAGTGTCCTGCTAATGGACTTAACTGTTCCGTAATTGAGTCTCCAGGTACTTGGGAAACAACATCTGCTACATACCCTTTTCAGTTTGGCTTTGTTACTCCTGTTCAACTTACCTTGGTATTGGATATTGCTAAGCCTTTAATACTGGCTTCCACCACAACTCACTCCTCAAAGCTTGGCAACAGAATTTTTACTGGTTTCTGGTCTTATCTTTATGGTTTGTGTTTCACACTCTGCTTGAATTTTCCATTTTTTGAAGGATTCTTTTCCTTCTTTTGTCTGGTTTGTACCTAGTGGCTGCTTCTGCCTGGGGTTAAATTTAATTTTTGTTGCTACATGTAGTACTAAGACCCATCAATGGATGCTGGCTAAATAAATGAAGAAGTATGTTTTCTGTTATGGTAATGCCCACCTTGTGTAGCAACTCAAGGATTGTATCAGAGATGAGTGTGGGAGGAGACTGAAATGAGGTAAAAAAGGGGAGAACATGGGGAGAGAGAGTGCAGTAACTATGCTCATTTTTACAATTGGAGCATGCTTCAAGTTTGACTTGATTGCTGCTTCTTTGCTTAATTGAAGCCTCACCTAATTGAGCTGAGAGCTTTCCCTTCCCTGGTTTAGAGTGCCTTGTACCCTTTTCTGCTGTACTTGCTACAGTACCTTAGACATGACGCTGATGTGAGAGGGATATTTATTTTTAGCACTTCTTCCCATGATTAATCCATGCAGGTTCTGTTTGACCGTTCAGTGCTATTTTAATGATGCAGGCAACAGCTGTTTTCCCCATGTCTTATCAAATATCCTCCATGTTCTAATAATAACAAAGAAATTTCTTTATTCCTGGCTATTCCAAATTTCCACCCAAGGGATCTTATTGCATCTCTTCATGGGGACTGCAATCTAGGAATAGGTACTTGTGGCTACATAAATAGATAGATTCTTTGCTCTAAAAAAATAAGTATGAGGATTTAGCATTTATTTAATCTTGATTTTGTCATGAAATGTAGGATGACATTTAAGGCTAGTGTTTTATTAACATCTCAGTAGTTGTAACTTGTTCAGGTAAAATGACAAATATATCAATGTGCTTTGCTGTCAGATGCTGTAGGGATGATTCAATTAAACGAATTTCTGTTTTCATTAACACTTCAATTGACTGTGTTTTAACGCTACTGTTTACAGGTTTTTACTTTGTGATTTTTTTCTATGTATTTTCTCCTTTTTCTCTGTAGATATATATCTTCTTATATTATATCCTTTTTATTGCCTGTTTGCTATCACTGACTGATACTGTAGCAATTGTCTAACTTTACAGGAGGACTCTTTCTGCTATTATCTGGCAGAATATGGTATCTGCACCACTTAAATGGTATCCTTCTGTTTGTTGGCTTGTGCTTTTTTTTTTCCTGTTGAGCAAGGTGGCATGTGATTTAACTTCTTCTTCAAGTGGTCCATAGATGTCATACTGACTGAGAGAAGATGACATATGTGTGTTATGTACCAGACTTCTCATCTCCATGGTCCCACCCAGAAGCAGGCAAGCGTGAACTAGTCCTTTACGAGGAAATTACTACTCTAGGACAAAATCCTATGAATCATGACAGTATTGCCATACCCTGATAGCCCAGAACTGTGATAATGTGATGTATCCCAAATTCCCTCTGCCTTCTTGTTTTCACTGCTGATATTTTTGACTGTGGATTTTTTAAATCATTACTCAAGATCTGACAGAGATATGTTTTTCAGTGGAGAGTATGTCATGTTTAATTGTCATAATTATCTTGAGAAAGTTCTGGATTTGTGATATAGTTGATTGTTTTCAAACTTTTTGCAGTTTGTAATTGACAACAGAGGAATGCAGTTTATTGTTAGGAATGGAAACTTATTCTACTACCAAAGTGCTTCATTAAATTCATTAGTAATAAATAGCATGTTTTTTCTTGCTTAGCACTCTTCTCTTCAGCGGGGAGTTTCAGAAAGCTTTTTGCAGGTGGATTTCATTCTGATATAACTTTCTGCCATAGTTGAGGGCCAGCTTTATTCATTAATCTTCTATCTATAGAGCTACATACTTTTAAAATAACTTGGATATTGACCAGGATTTGGAAGGCAAAGTATCTCAACTGCTCTTAACAACTTACGAGTTAGTCACCACAGAATGTTACCTGTTCTGTCTTCTAAAAAAGTGAACGTTTCCAAACACTTCATGTGACTTAAAAAAACCCCACCAAACAACAAAGTTGTCAAGGACAGTAACAGCAATAGTAGAAAACACTTAGTAAATTTTTTTTGTCAAGGTTGATATGAAAATTATATATGGAAGGTAGCTGTGTTGTAAAGTGCCTTAGAAGCCACTGCTAGTGAACATGAATAGCTTCATGTATTGAAAAGCCTGGGTCTGATGGAAAAAAAATGGCTTGAATATCAGTCTGATCAGTCTGTGATTTGCCAAATTAAATATCCATTAAAATTTATAATGAAAATTACAAAGTTGCTATAGTTACCAAAGCTTCCTTAGTTTCAGGACTGCAGTGCATTTCACTTCAAAGAAGAATCTCTTTTCTCCCATTCTTTCAGTGTAATGAAATAGAACTTTCAAAAGTGCTTTGAATTTGCATTCATTAATTTGTGAAACTTTTTGCAATGAGGAATCAGAAAAGCTGGAAGTACAGCTGTTCCAAAAACACATCTTTGACTTCAATCTCACTACATTATATTCTCCTGTATTGCAGGGCAGAGGTGCCCCATCCCTTGGCAGGGAAGAGAAGTGCAATTTAGAACGACCCACTGAATGTGGGCAGAGCTCTAACAGATATTTGTGTGTGTGTTACAAAGAGTGCGTGTAGTCACTCGTTTGTCTGTATTTATGTGAGTGACTTACACCCACTTGTTCTTGGAACTGGTCTTTGTACTTCTGAACCCTTCTTCTGTAAAGTATGCTTTGACTAGTAAGTGAAAAGGTTAAGGAGGAATGACTTTTATGGTCAAGATATGCCTTTATCATTCTATTAGGGCTCACTTCCTCTGAAGCTGCAGGTCCTGCCACTGTTGTCATTATGGCCAACTGCTGCAGAACGTTCATGAATCCATTGGAAAATATAACCTCTTATTTCTAATGTGAAGGGATGGACATAAGCCCCATGGTGAGATCCTGTTGGACAATTCCTACGCAGCTCTCCTCACTGAGCTCAATAAAAGATAATATTAACAAGGTTATATAAACAATGCAAAGCAAAGCACAGGAAGTAAAAAGGATTTTGCTCTGTCATCCTGGCATCTGGCCCGCACCAACAGCACATCTGCCCAGCAAAGGTCAAAGATCAAGTGCTTCTGACACTGCTTACCTTTGTTGGGGATTGTTCCCTTTATATTGAGCACAAAAGAGCGGGTGTTTAGGTGTCTCCCATCATGTCCTCTAAGGTTATTATGCAAAGATGACTCTTTTGTTGAGGCCACACATACATATTATCAAACCTTTTTTATCCAATGTAGAGCTTCTGCTTATGGTTTAAAACATGTACATTTGTGTCTGTGTAAATAACTGATGGAGGGAAAGTATTTGCTGAGTTAGGTCTGTTTGCTTTAGAGCAGCAAAGCCTGTCCTTCAGGAAAACAATTGGGCAGGATATGTGAAAGCCCTCAGTTGTTAGTTGTGAGTGTGCACATCTGGCCAAGCCGTGGCATTCCTGGTGCCACGAATCCTTAGTCCCTTGCTCGCCATCCTGTCGACTGTGGGCTGGGGTTTGTGATGACACCTTTCAGCCTGGTGCATCCGTAGGGGAGGGTGAAGGTCCCTCACGCACCACTCATGGCCGGATGCATCATTGGTTCCCACGGCCTCTAAGAGTGCCTGAAGCCATCCTAAAGTGAGGGTGAAAAAACAAGTGATGAAGTAATATTGACTGTGACTTTTGTTGCACCTTGGATATGTATATAAAATCTCCTACCCCTTACGTGAAATTACTCATTTATTTCAGAAAAACTATATAACTGGTTGCTATCCCAACCTTCCTGAGGTTTATGAGGAGTTGAATGGAAGATGTTTCTTTTAAGCCTTTCATGTCTTTAGGTCCATCTGCTCTGTAAGAGCCTTTATCCTCTTTGCATGCTCTTGAGTTGGAGTAAGAACAATCAATATTATTTTGTACACAGACAAGAAAGGAATTAAAATCTGAAATTGCCACAGTATCCATATCCTCTTCCTCATGTTAAATAAACAGAGAACCGGTTCTTTATGAACAATTTTGAAAGTAGATTAAAGACCTCACAGATCTGCACCATGCAGTCAAGAGAGTTCTTTGTGAAAACAAAATAATTCCCATGCATACCTTTTACAAGTACATACTTGGGTACATCCAAGGCATATTTCTGAAAGAGCTTGTTCACCAATACTGGTGTGTTTCAAAACTCAATTTTCTGACATTTCTGAATCTACTACCTGAACAGATTCTGTGAATTGGAAACATCATGTGGTTTGAATAAATAAAAACATGGAATTGCCTGGGGTGCATCTGTGCCCCCTTGCTGTGCAGATTCGCTGTTTCTCTGCCATCAGCCTGATGATTTCAATCAAGGTTTTAATGGACTCCTGGGGCTTCCCCAGTTTCTGTTCAGAGTCTGGCACCAGTCTTCCTAAGTCCATAGCAATGAAAAGCTTTATTTTAGCTTCTGATGGAAATGTAGTGATAGGTAGGAAGGAAAAAGACTGGTTGGATGAGTGCTAAAATAGCAGGTGAGGGTAAGGGCTATCTTTAGAAAAAAATCCTGACTTGCGTTTTTGTTTGTCAAATTAGGAAGCGCAAAGTATAGAGCAGTCATAGATCAGGCTTCTCTGGACTCTATTCTAGAATGTGACAGATTGACAGTTTTAATTAAGGGTGTTGTATTTAATTCCTTTTGCCTTTACACCTGAGAGTGTTCACAGGCCTATGCAGGTTTAGACTGCAATCCTGCGGGGGTTTTTTTGCAATATAATTGTTGGTCATTAAATAAAATCGAAACAAATATTATGAGGGCTTTTCATTTTCATTCCTGTTCAGGAAGTTTCCAAATCGCCTTTTATGCTTACATAAGTTATTTTCAACAACTTCTTGTATTTCAAAACCTTTTTATTATAAAGAAGAGTGTACCTTAAAACTGTAACAGTTGCCACCTTGTAATTATGGGCTACTGATCTCTGCTCTTCTAAGTGAAAGAAGCCGTTGGGATCATCTCTCCGTGCTGGCTTTTTAACAGTAGCTGTTTCAACATCGCTAAAGGTGGAAGTACTGTGATCTGTATGGAATAGATGTTGGGTTTTTGTAACAAGAAAGGTATTGAGCATTTTCTCTCTCTCCAGAGCTTCAAGGAGTTATGAGTATTATTCCTCCATACAGTAGATGGAGACAAAGACCTAATGAATTTTATAATGTCTCCTCAGACTGATTCAGACTGATTTTATTAGCTGCGCTAGGTCTCTCCTGATTTTTGGTTAGTAAATTCCTGTATAAAAATAATAAATATAAAACAATTTTGTTCCAAAGACTGCTAATTAATGTTTACATTAAGTGCCATAATTTTTTTTGCTGGCTACTATTGATAAATTGATTCTTTAAAATACAAGGCCTGATTTGGAGATTGAGGAGATATCTGTGAAACCCTTCTGTGCAAGTTCAGATCTGTCTTAGGCCCAGAAATCCAGGGGTCAAAGCCCGTGTAGGATTGACTTCAAGTTTGAACATATCTAGAAATTCCCAGTGGTGTGGGAGTTGGATCTCTGTGCAGACTGGAAGCGTGAGGTGTGGTCTGCCTCTGTTTATGAAATGACTGTGTATGTGTGCATACGTTTATATAAATCACGTCCATGTTTACAGGTAGGTGTTTATGTGCTTACAGCTTGTTTGGCGGCACACAGAACATGGCTTTGGCATCCTGCCTGCATTTAACTGAAATCTTAAAATGTAATTTGGAATAGTGAAAAACAAATGAGGTGTAATGCGTAAAGTGGGAAAGATGGTTTTCTTAGCTTTTCGGAAGGAAAATGAAGCTTGCAAGTTTCTCAGATACATTGGTTGACTGTTTCAAGTAAGAAAGAATCTATAGATACGTTTTTGTTTTAATCTTCTCCTTAGTCTCACTTACACTGTGCTGTTAAGACACTTCTTTGATAGAGGCAGTGTCTCTGCCATGTGTATCATACCACCCGTACTGACGTTGATTGAAACAGTCGTGCCAGAGGTGGATTCCCAGATGTGTAACAGTGCAGGGTAAGGTTCTTCTCTTCTGCAGGATGCAAAGCAGGTTGCCTTAGGAGAGAAGGGTTTGTCACAGCTTTCCCTCCTGCTTAGCTAAGGTTACAATTTGAGAGTAACCTCTGATTTCAGCAGATCGCGGAAGGTTTCCCTTGTTTACTGTTCTCAGACTGGTCTGCTGGAAGTTTCTCTGCTTTTTAAGAAAGGCAGTGTTTAGTGAGGTATGTTTGTGAGAGTGCAGATGCAAGAATGCAAAGCAGAGTTTAACCCAGCAAGAGCAGAGAGGATCCCATATGTCAGGGCAGATCAGATGACCTGATCTCAGAAGCCATTTAAGCAAACCCTTTAAGAAGGGATTTCTTGCCTTGTTTTCAGTTCCATGGGCTCAAAGCCCGAGAGGTTTCTCAAAGCTTGAGAAGGTTTGCTATCAAGTGCCTTCTGGTTCTCATCTGCCTGGGAGGGGAGAACATTTGCCTTCTTCAAATGGATACTTAGGATTAAGTTTAAACCAGGAGAATAAGTTGTTCTCTGATCAGTTCCTTGTTATGTCACCTAGCTTTGTGCATATAGGACATATCTTTCCATTTTTCTTTCACTGGAATCCTGTCAAAATCTATCTCATGCGAAAGAGTTGTGTGAGACCTGATTTTTACTTGTTGGCAGTCTATGCTATAGAAGGTCAAAATATATGTTATTATTAAATACAGTTCAAATGCAGAAGCAACAAGCAGAATAGTTTTCTGAAATTAAGACAACACAGGCTTTGGGGCTGATAAAGATGTATGAAGTCAATGCCTTCCGCAGTATCATGTCAGTTCTGCTGAGGTGGGTGTTTTGCAGGGCATTTATTTGAATAAATCAAAATATCCTCCAGTAAACATTAGTGGGAAGCTGAGAATCACATATGAGTGGGTGCGTGGATCTTGTCGTTAGTGATGCACAGAGCCTGTCTTTCCAGCATCGTTCAAGTAGAGGCAAAGGGGAATGTTGGATTAGAAAGTCTGAACATCTCAATGTTGCCTTAATTCTCAAGGACAGAAGCAGCATTCAGATCTTCAAATGTGATGTGGTATGTTCCAATTTTGACCTATTGAGCTAATAGCAAGGACTTGGAGAATTAATGACCATAGTCAGTGAAGGTGCAGTCAAACAACAGTGTTACTGCTTGGTACAAGGATTGCTTTTCATTGGTCTCACTTAAGGTTATGGTTCATCAGGGTTTCTTGTATGCTTCTTTAAGAGTGTAATTTAATTTAAAATGTCAAGATTTGTGTAATAAACTGAACTAGATCATTGGCAGACACAAACTATTCTATTCCTGAGCCTTGTGGCACTACTCACTGTAAATCCAGCACAGTGCATCTGCAACTAGGAATGCTGCCAGGGCTGAGAGCTCTGGAGGAACCATGCTTTTGATGTATGTCTGAACTTTGCTAGCCTGAGGAAATAAGATTTTGAAGAGCCCAGAGCCAAATGGGTATGGTCAAACTGATAGCCCGTTCTCTGGCTGTATCTATCTGTTCTTGACCACCAGATGCTAATTGGAAGATGTGCTCTCTAAATGAGGCTTGTGTAAAAGCGCCCAGATTCTGTGCTCTTCTGGGCCGTGGCAGAACAGTGGATGTTAAATGAAGCAGGGATGTTTGTAGCTTTTGAATTGAACACATGAGACCACAGCTTCCTTCCCTCCTCTGTGTACTCCGTCCACTTGCTGGAGCTTCCCTTCTGTGTCTTCTTGGCTCTCAAGGAGAATGTATGCAGTCTCTATCCTATCTTTGCCTGGAACTGTGATCTGACACTCCAAAGAGAACTTGTGAATGCTTGCACTGTGTTACACACCAGGGAGGTCAGGGAGAGGTGGGTTTGGTAAGATGTGGATCGTATCATAGGTGAAGTGGGGATGGCAGGATCCCTGTGGGCTTGGGTGCTCCCTCTGACTGTGATTGCCAGGGCAGATGGAGTATTGCCTGGGGAACAAAATCTCCTGGACAGTGAATTTTTAAAGGGGTGCTCAACTGTATTTTGAAAAAATCTGGCCTCTGATCCATTGGCTTGTGTAATTTATGTAAGAGAATAAGCTGCTTTTCATGTAGTGTTTCATTCTGCCTGTTGTCTCGGTGCAAATTCAGTGCTTGGCCAGTTTGCTGAGACCCCATGTGAAGGT
The DNA here is from genome assembly GCA_013400055.1 of Nycticryphes semicollaris. Taxonomy (NCBI): domain Eukaryota; kingdom Metazoa; phylum Chordata; class Aves; order Charadriiformes; family Rostratulidae; genus Nycticryphes; species Nycticryphes semicollaris. The sequence continues at coordinate 724,673 of VXBJ01007730.1, read as the reverse complement.
GTAAATCTTGGGGTTTTGAATGGCTATGTGCCGAAAAGCAAGTTATTTAGCTGAACGTACAGCTTTCAGTGTGTACGGCTTTCCAGTTCAAGCTGATGACCTGAAAAGACACAGTCTCACAAATTACTGTTAGCTGAAGTCATTCACTTTCCTTCTCTCTTGTGTGCTGGTCATTGACGTGGAGGAACGCTAGTATGTCACTGCTTTATGAGGGTCTTAACCCAGTGAAGAAATCTTTAGCAATACCCCGTTTAAAATATATAAAGTAAAAATAATTAATTAATCCCTCCACTTGCAAACATGATACTACAAGATAAGAGCTTCTTAAATTCTGTATTCTGTATTGTATTTTTTTCTTTTTTTGGTCTGTTACCTACAGGTGAAGAGAGTTTTTATAATATTTCTGGAATGAAGAAAATAATGGAAATTCTGCTCTTTGCATGTACCTATTCATGCTTCTAAAATTAATTGCTTGAGTCTTAAAGAAAATTGTAACTAAAAAGCCAAAAACAATAGATGTAATGAACTAACATCTGTAGACTTTAAATGGCATTTTTTTCCATGTGTTATTTAATATTTCATGCAAAAATGTAGAAATGGATCAATATAAATGCTATCCAATTTATTGGGTTTCTGTATATGAATTTCCCTTCTGTTCCTCTATAAATGCATGTACATAATTTATACATTGTATTATTCATATTTTATATCAATAGCAAGCATAATTGATGAGGAAGAAAAAACCCATCAAGTTAGAATATTTGGTTATCCTCTCACTTGTTTAAAAATGTCCTTGGAAGTGGAAGGATAATTAATGGTGTGCTGTCATTGAGTTTCATTTTTAAGGGTGGCATGTGGATAATATCTGATAGGCTTGAAAAATGAAGCTGCCATAGCTGCAGCCTTTAAGTGCTAATGGTTAGGGCAGGGAGGTATGAACAGTTGCTAAACACAGAGCTAAGACACTAGGATGGACAGAGCTTTTCATTTCAGTGTATTGTTAAACGTTTTTGTTGGCTTTGCTTTTTCTGTTGGCTTACATTTAAAGGATGCAGACTGCTCTGTGAGAGGAAGAATGAAGTGTCAAAAGTGGCTGGAGGGAGACTTCTTTGAAAGTTATTGAATTTGTGAGCCAGTAAGTAAGTGGGCAAATGTAGCGTTAACTCAGAAGGAAGTAAATTTCATTTGTGCGTGTTATTTTGTTCACAAAGGGCAAAATCCTGAGAGATACTAAGGATTAAGTGTTTTTTGATAAAATGTTCCTTTGTAGATTCAGCTTCAAGTTGCCTTGGGTTTTCTTCTCCACATATGCCTAAGATTTGGCTCTGTCTTTGACAATTCTAGTTTTGCTCAAATTATTTATCAAACTGCTTTGTAATGTCTGACTCAAATGCACGTAACATTTGCCTGAAAAATATGTTTTGGTAATGAAAGACCTTGCTTGAGGTCTCTGCTATTAAATCTTTGCCGAGGGGCAGGGAGAGGCTGTGAGTTTTTTGGCGAAGTTAATAAAATGTGTGGATTAGTGAAGTGCTGATTAGTGAGGTTCTATTGTAGACAGAAACATTCCTGCCTTAGCTGAAACCCAGATGGAAAGCTGCCCGCCTCAGATTGTGGAAAATGGTTTATGTTGCTCGTTTGCTGTAGTATGTTGCTGAGGTTGCAGCAAAGTGAATCTTACTAATGTCTTGAAGTGTAATTAACTCTGTTGTTCGATGTAAATATTTGAATACTGCTCATTCAGTCTCTACGGAGGCCTGTTTAAAACAATTTTTGCCAAAGAGCTCAAAGGCCAGTAGGAATGTGTGTGCATTAATAAACTTCTCTTTGTCCTGGACTTGATCCAGAGCTTATAGAGGGCAAATGGGAAGATCTCATCGTATCTGATGTATTTACAGTAGAGCTCAGAGCGCTTGATCAAGGCTTCATTGTGCTGTCATTGTGCCTGGGGTTGAGTTTAGATATGAAACAGAGTGCAGGACGTGGACACAACAGGCAAAAGGATCCAGGGTCCTGGAAGGGCTGAGGGAGAAAAAACAAATAGAGTTCATCGGAAAAATAGAGGGCTATGTTATCCTCTCTGTTACATAAAAATGATGGCTTTTTAAAGTTGTAGAGCTTCCATTTTTGTTCCCAAGCATCAGCCTAAATACTCAGAAGTAATTTTTATCAAAGGAAAACTCTCAGGGAAATAAGAGTTACATATTGTCACAGTTATTATCTTTTGGGGGGTGAAAAAATGTGCTTTCTGCTGAAAGTTAGGTCTGTTTTTTTAAAAAGAAGATCCTTGTTTCTGAAATCTGGAAGGTTTCCTCCGAAATAGAGTGTGCTTACTTTAGGAAATGTCAAATTGCTTCCAAGGCATTTCATGTTATATTCTGTGCGACGGGGCTCCATACTATGCCTATTTTCATACTCTCTCCTATTTCTGAAGAAATGGTCCTGCTCGCTTAAGAAAAGTAAAACTGTGGCAGGGTAAGAATGGAGCCATTCAGTAGCAGGTTGTCAGCTTTCATGGGCCCAGGCTACAACTCTGTAAGATACACTGGCAACATTTCCAAATGAAAATATCTCTTCTGCCAAAGGGGACGTTTTTTGTTTGTTGGCATGTTGAATTTTAGCAGAAATGCTTTTAACCTCTGCTTCATAGCAGCTCCCCTCAGTTTCTGCAGGAGTGAAGATGAGCAGGATTCTGTAGTAATTGCACAACAGGGGAAACAACACTGCCCAGACAATGCTGGGAACTGAGAATCAGATTTTCATTATATTTCTGGCTTGATCTAGTAATGTTCTTGGTAATTCAGTTTTGCCTATACTATTTCTTACCCCACTGTGAAATATGCTATAACAATGACGCCTATCTCCTATGGATGTTATCAATTTTATTATTTTCTTTGAAACTACCTTGAGAACCTTAGATCTTAAACCACTGATTATTCCTGTTAACGGTTATTATCCGATTTGGTCTTCAGATCACTGGCACAGCTACAGACCAAAGTAAGCAGCATAATGGAGATGTTTGTCTGTAGCTTTGCAATTAAGCTTGTGAATTAACTTTTTGTTTTCTAGAGATGTGTGCTCTGTGTCTGCAATGAAAATAAATACCAAGATCAAGGGGGAGCGTTGGTCTGATGGTAACTCAGTAGCACTGCATTTGCCGTAGCTTCTTGGTCCTGAACTCTGGTAGCTTTGGCCAGGTAGAGATCCACAGAAAACAGTCACCTTCAGCCTGGCTGCTGCAGCCTCTCTGAATGATGTATATCATGGAGTGGTGATCTTCTTTCTTTTTTGTCCCAACAGAGGTCAGAGGAGCAATGGCAGGAGAGGGGAGCGGGGAGCTGGCAGTAGTTGCAATAAAGCAGCAGTGCAGCTTTACTCCCTCTTCAGAAATTTACTGCTCAGATGTTAGTGCTGCATCTCCCTAGGTTCTTGCTCAGCAGCTCTGACTGTCTGCAAGTGGGTACTGCCTGATGGTGCTTTTCTTATGGCTAAAAGATTTCAGCCCTGAAAACCTCTGCATGGGGAACGTCTGGACAGTACCTACAGGGAACTGCCCTATTCAAAACATATTAAAAAAAAAAAAAAAGCCAGGAATGGAAAAAGTGGATGGGGGAGAGTTGTTTGGAGTTTTTTTGTTTTTTTTGGAGTGGGTTAGCTTGTGTCAATAAAAGTTCACTCTGAAGCATTAAAGTGTAAAAAGACAAGGCAGACAAGAGATGGGAAACAGTAGGTCTTACCTTGCTTTATGGATTGGCATCTAAGGCACACCGAAGGGAATAACTTTCTCAGTGACACAGGGAGCAGGGATAACTGAGTTCAGTTCCACCTCATTCATCCCAGCACGTTAGTGTCTTTCCTCTCTAACCTTGACTGAAACTAATATTATCTTGAAACAGTTTTTTTCCTCCCTAATAGAGGGTTAAGGGGTGAGAGAGGAGGAAAAGTGTGTTAGGGAGAATTTGTATTAGCTGTAGTTTACTCGGTGGGGATGGACTTGTGAGCTGTTCTGTTCGGCATCAGATCATCCTAGCAACATAGCTCACTTGGAGGGAAGAGTTCTATGTGTTGGAGTAGTTACTGTGTCGTGCCTGTTAGGGGGCTTTGTGAAAGGAGAATCTGAGCGAGTACCCCACTCCCTGTGGAAAATTCCAGGGTTAGGCTGATCTCCTATCCCAGTTTGAAGGAGAGTGTGCCACTGTCTCCTCTGATGTGTGCATGGCTGAAAAAGGAAGGATGCATCTCTTCAGCTTGCATATCCAGTACCTGTGGGTTTAAACCTTTGGGCAACTTGTCAAGTAACTGCTGTTGACATAAACCATTGCTGTGTGTCAGGAGCAAGGAGAATAGGAGAGATCATTTCACTGGTAGTACTTTGTGTCATGTCAAGAAAAGTAGAAATTGCTCATCCCATAAGGGGAAGAGATGGCAGAAGGAAGTGGCTTTAATGAGTGGTGGTTGTTTGGAACTGTGCACTAGCAAACATGTCTTTCATCTTGTTCCAAGGTGTCACTGGATGCCAGGTACACAATGTGCTTTTGAGTTGCATAACAATACACACCAACTCATTAATGATTTATTTTTTGAAACTATGCTCCTTCACTCATAGCACCTCTGGCGTGATATAACTCACTGCCAGAACTTTCAGGACAGATTTATTGAAGGCTCACAAACTGAGGCTTTAAACACACAGCTGGAGTGGTGCATGTGAGTCTGGGATTGTCTGGTCAGCCTTGCAGTGTCTCTAGGAGACTTACCAGTCAAAGCACTAAATCTCGGTTGTTCTCTACTACTACTTTGATGAGAATGAGTTTCCAGTTGAATGAAAAGATTTTTGCTGGGGTGGTTTGGTTTAAGTCCAACTTAGAAAGCTGCTGAGAAAATCTCCTCATGGGTATTGTCAGGTGGTGTCCTTAAGCACTCTTTGGGTCATCATCTGATGCAAACTTTTGAAGTTTTGACCGTGGTGAGTTGGTGTCCTCAGTAGATCGTTACCTGGGTTATGCTAGACCCTAGGAACTGACAAGGACACATCTCTGCAGTGCTGTGGAAATATAAGTATTAAGGATCTGACCTCTCCTAAACAGGCAAGACTTATTTAGTCTAGGAGAAGAGGATGCTGTGTGCAAGCACAGGGAATGATGCAAGGGTTGTAGACAGTGATTTAGGGGCACTATTTTGTTTTATAACTGTGTTATGTCTTGGAAGGACAGCATCCAAGCAGAGCAATGGCGGAGGAGAGGAGGGAAGGATAAGTGTAGCTCAGGCAGTGTGGACAAGACAAAAAGATAGTCAAAGGGCCAATCCACAGTGGAGAAAGAACTGTAATTCCTGTCCTGATGGGTGTCAAAACCCACTCACTTAGCTCTTTGGCAGAAGGGAAAGATCAAACTTTATGGGTGTTTTTTCTAACCCATTGGAGTTTTGGGGGGAAGCTGGTAGTACTGCTGAGGAGGTCTTCTGGCCTGGAATGGAGGGAAGGTCCCAGCAGCACAGATGCTTCACCTTCTGGGCTTCATTGAGTGTGGTAATGTGGCTGTACTCTCCTCTTTCTATCTTATACCACTGAGTTGCTCAGAGTACTTAAAAAAATCTCTCTCCATGATGCTTTCCCTTCTCAGTCTGTTCCGTGTTTAAGGTTCGTTTGTGACAGAGACAGTCAAAATACAGTCTAATGGACCCTGGGTACAGATCATGCCTTTTGGGGAACCTGTAATTTAAATAGCTCTTTGCTATCAATGCAGAGCTGTGCTCAACTGAGGATCTAGCTTGGAGCTAGTTCATTATTTTCTCTGTTATTAATTTTTCACTAGATGCAAAGCACTACAAATAACATTTTATGGGACTGACTATGAAAGGTTGTTTTTCATATTAAGTTACATATCTCATAACTTTTTCAAATTCATGCATAAATTCAGCATCTGACTGAAGATAACTGCTTTTTTCTCATTGTAACTTTTTCAGGACAGTACGTGCAAAAGGAAAGATTAATCCTTTCAGAGACACTAGAAAGAATTATCATGTGAGGTTTTTTTAAGGTTATACTGACTTCTGAGAATGCAACTTCTGCATTAAGAATAGGGATCTTTGTAGTAGGAGTTCTCTATGAGAGTGACTCATGAAACTTTTGGGAGATGTTTATCGTTGTAGTAAGCGTGAGTCTTCACTGCATACTCTGCCTCTGATCTGTGTGTCTTGACTGTAATCTATGTGTCTTGACTCTAATCTATCTTTCTTTTCTACTTTTATCTCTGTGACCTGCAAACGTTTGGAATTGATACACTAATACAGTCTTTTGGGAGAACCTTTCCTCTGACTGAAACTTGAGGATTTATTCATTGCCATGAAAGGAGAAATAACACCAGAGATGTGCAAAGATTAGTGCAGTGGGAGGGGGTGGCAGTGCTGTTCAGGCAAATAATGCCTTTCTCATCCCTGTGTTTCCTGACACTGGGCAACATAGAGCCCAACATTGTCTCAGTCCATCACCAGCTGTAGGCTTGGACACAGTGGTTCACTTTTTGACTATGGAAAACTGTCCATCTTCTGCCCAGTCTGTCCATTTTCTCCTCTCTTCTTCAAATGGAACAGCACAGAGGGCACTGGTGAGTACGTGCAGCTGCATAGGTGGGTCTGCATCGCTGTGCCACTTTGTGAAGAGCAGAGGAGAATGCTATTTGACATCCAGTGGTGCTTCTTTGTGTGCTAATTAAAATAGGGTATTCAGGACTCTCAGTAACTTGCAGTGTGATTTGATTCTGAACTATGTGGAGGACTATCTGTACCAACCCAGCAGTCTAACAGGATATAAAAGTAAAATTAAATTAAATGTATTTTTAAGCTCCTTTGCTCAGCTAAATGATGGAAGGGAGCTCTTTTTATGTAAAGGGGATCTGGCCTTTTGAATTTTCATCTCTTACGAGGTTGCAATTTTTCCTTTTCTCATGAAATTACATTTTCTGAATCTGCATGAAAAATGGCAGAGGAATTGCACACGGATCAGATTGTGCTGGCAAGCTATTTTTTCTTTTAAATGACATTCTCTAGCCTACTTCTGCAAGGGTGTGAATCTTTTTTTCAGTCACACTGGTCTGACAGCAGCTTCATCAGAGTTAAGTCTTAATCTATGTTTTCAGCTGGTGAAAACTTGCTCCTTGCTTTGATTAAGGAAGTGTTGCCGTTTTCTCTTTGACGTGCACTTACTGTCATGTCAAGAAGAATGGAAAAAACACTGATGTCTCTGCCCTGCAGTTAAGGCTTATCGTCACGCTCTGCTGTTAAGATTCACCCATTCATAAGTGAGAAACTTGGGGAGGCTGCGGATCATCACATGCTTCTTTCTGAAGCTTTGCTTGTGCTTGAGCGAGGTCCTGACTCAGCTCTTGGTGTATGTTTGCTGTAGAGCTGCTGACCTCTAAGCAAAGGATAACTCAGCTGAAACAGTTCACGTCACAGCCTTAATTTGTTCTTGCTTACAGCGAGGTCTGATCTTAGCCATGGCCAGCTGAGATGATGCTCTTCTCAAATGTAAGTATGGCCACAGAAAGATCTTAACCTAACCCCTGAGATGAAAGTTTTCATTCTGTATTTCTACCCAAAGTTTCAATACCTCATGAGGTGCTCTGGAGAGAGATTTCTAAGGAATGCTTAGGATTCCTAGGTAGCTGACGTTCCTGTTTTCAGCCTGAGCCCTTCTTCCCATAGTGCAAATGGATCCTGCATCTTCTCAACGAGATGAAACATTAATTTCAATTGACTTGTCAGCTTTAAAAAACTTGTGTTGAAAATTATCCCTCTGTTTGGGCTAAACTCCAACTTCTTACTGCTACCTGTTTTTAAATGAATTTGCAGTTATAACTGTGTATTGATGACCCTCACATCGTGTTGTAAACTGCTGTGAAACTCCCTTTCATCGGAGGCTGCAATTCAACCTTTTTCAGGTACTGCATAGTTTTATAAAATGCTTTGGGTTGGTGCAGCTGTGTAAACTAGGATTTTTGCCTCTGCATCTTTAACAGAGTTTCTTTATTTATTGCTAATTCTAGGCACATAACAAATATACTGTTGCTTTTAGTGAGCTGTTGACTGTGGATTTCAGATTGACATAGGTTTCTTTCCTGGCCCCTCAAGGTCCTGTAGTTTTGTAAACAACTCAATTTTAGTCTGAACTTCTCTGTAAAATGAAAATAAATGAAACCAGTTTCCCACCTGGTTTTGTTTATGATGTTTGTTGAAAATCCCAGGAGGTTGTACATAGCTGGTCAGAAACACACTGTCAGGTGGCCCAGTCTTGTCCATTAAGATAATATATATATATATATTTTTTTTTTTTCTCTTTTGGGGTCAGGGAGGGAAGGGGAAACTGATGAAAGAAGGATAGAGATTTACTGTGGCTGGCAGGGAGGAGATTTACTTCTCTTCCATGACAGCTCACATTTTCCTCTACGTTCTTCCAAGACTGTGTCCAAAGTTCTTCTCTTTCGGACTAATCAAGATTTGGTAGCTAGAGCAAAGCTCGCCTATCATGTAAGATGCCAAATGCTTTCAAATTCATTGATCTCAGCGGAACGTGAGGGAGCTCAGCCATCAGCACTAGCGTTTCAGTCCTTAAACATTTTCAGACTTTAAAATGGGCTATTAATCTTGGCTCTGGCAAAGCATCCAAGGATGTCAGCAGTGTGTGATATGTCCCATAAAGTGCAACTTCTAGGAATCCTTTTTTTAATGTGTACAGCACTTCAAGGCTCATGTTCTGTTTGCATTTAGTCTAACGACATCTCAGAATGTGTTATTTAGAGCTCATTTCAAAAAGGATTTTGTTAATGTACAGCCAGTGTCTGAGCTAATGTGATTACCTTGAACCAAAATACAGCTGGACTCTCAGATGCAGAGGAGTTCAATGCTTTTTATAGGGAATATTGGTTCTGAAATAAACAAAACCTGTGTTTAGAGAAAAATCTCACTCTTTATACCTTAATTTGATTTCATATGAAAAACTGCAATCCTTATCAGCCTGCCTGAATTTTAAGAAGTACTTTGAGGTGAGAAAATGGTAGAGACCCTGTGTCCTGCGTTTGGTCTTGTTTAGCAAACCTAACCAACAACAGAGCTTATGGATGCTGGGCAACACACGGCCCTGTAATAACCAAGGGATGTGGCACGAAATGTGCACGGGGAGGTTGTTTTTCAAAGCAGGAGACTGCACGTTCAAATTCCTAAGGGTTTCAACATGGCAATAACAATGGGAATGGTGCTTTTCCATGTGCTGCGTGTTCTCAGTCCACGTGAAGCAAATTTGGCTGTTACTTTGTAAGAAGCATAGTTGCTCTGCAATTACTTATCTTCAGGCTTGTGCCAGGGATTAACCCGTGGGTTAAGGCCAAAGGGTCCTGGTCTGTTGCCCATTAAAGTCAGTAGAGAGACTTCAGCAGCTCCTGGATCAGAGCTGAGAATCATGATATGAATGCAGCTCTTAACCTGCCTTGGGTTTTCGGCGTGACCCGGAGGAATATCACTTTCCTCTCACTTCACTTGACTTTGGGCAAAGCTGTTACTCTCTCTGTGCCTCACCAAGAAAAGGAGGCTTAAAAAATCATTAGTATTTCAAAAGCACTTCTTCTAGAGAGGGGGGGGCTGTAGAAGCAGAGCGGTAAATCCTGCTCTATTGGAGCTGTCCAAATATTATTGCTTGTATTGAAAGAAAGCTCTTAAATGAAGGCTGGTGTTCAGAAGCCAGCGCAGCCCGAGTCATCACAACATCACTGATCTTCTGCTAGAAACGTGGAGCTTGTCAGTTGACTTAAGTGTGCTTTCACACAAACACAAGTGATGAACTTCAAGCTTCTAGTTTAACTGTTTGTGTCTCTGGAGGAGCAGATGCATTTCTGTTTTATGGGTGTTTTCATTCCTCTTTTTAAACGGTGCCGCCTTTGTTCAAGGTAGGTCTGGAATATAATAACCCTGGAAAGTATTTTTGTTTAATTTAAAAATATAAATGTCACAGGCTAGCCCCTGTGAAAGTCCCCACTTACCAGTCATTTTGTCACAGTGAAAACACAGTTGATCTTTCCTGCAGAGATAGAGGTGTGTATATATAAAATTGGGTGGAATTAAAGCTTTGCTTGATCTGAATCAGAAACTGTTAAAGATGTGCAAATATATATATTTTTTTTCATCAGCTCCTGTTGGTCTTTGGTTCAAGCCCTTCTGTGGTGAAGTATTTTCCAAGGTAGTGTTGTTCTATGGGAAGATCTTATTCACAATTATCACAATGTGGATTTTTATTTCAGCTTTTCAGCTGCAAATTCAAAGCAGAAATGAATAGTTGGTGAGATGGTGTGAATTTGTTACAACAAAATGTTTGTATCTTTTCATGTGAAGTCCATACATAGCTGTATATGCTCCACAGAACGAAAGCAAAGTAGAAAGCTTCAGGCTTTTTTGGCAAATTTTGAAATCATTTCCTTCCAATCACAGTTTGGCATTTCAGGTTTGGAGCAACTACATTTCTAGCAGCTTTAGCAGTTAAGCCTTTTTAAATAATTTTTTTTTTCCTACTTTAAAATAAATATTACATGCTCCAATCCTGTTCTGCTCTTAATGAATTGTACCTACCTGTAAGACAATATTCTGGAAGAGAGTTGTCTGTTTAGAGCAGTTCATATCAGCTTGCTTGTTGTGTAGGGAAAGGAGAAAAGAACCTCCTTCCCTTTAAAATCCTTCAAACTTAGTTCTACAATTCTGCCTTGTGGCCAAATGCACTTTGTGTCTCATCAGGTCCCTACTGCAAATCAGGGCTCTAAAGATCTCATAGTATATGGGCAGGGAGGAAGTTCTTGTGAGCCCAGGTTAATTACTGGGGAGCATTACTCCACAAAATGAGCCCACTGCCTGCCAGAAACTGTCAGTAGGCAAGCGCTTCAGTTCCTGCAACAGAATCAAAACCCTTCAGTTCCTTGATCGGCATTAAACCAGCTGGGTGTGCTCACGGGCATCCCAACTGAAACGCTGCAGTACTCCTTTTGAGCTACCAATGAGCTCTCAAATGAGATAGATATTTGCTCAGCTGGATGTGCAGAGGCCGATGTCTCACACACGTTTGCGTACCCAAGACAGGCTGCAGCAGGTTGTGCTGCATTTTGCCAGATGTTTGACCTGTGGTGTGTGCATGGAAACATTTGAGTGTACGAGTAAGTTATCATTTTGCACTGGGACCACTTAAACTTGAAATTTCCAATGGCAAATTGAAGAATACCTCTTTTTAAGTTGCAGTGCAGTAATGGGAGTTAGGATTTATAAGCCCTGCCAAATTCAATAAACTTGTGTTATAGCCTTTTAAAATTGTTATATCGAACGCTGCTTATAAAGAGCCATCTTCCTTCTATTGTTTCATAATTTATTCAGTGTTTTCTTAACTGGCCCATCAGCAGAACAGTAAAAATGCCACTGAGTAAACTTTGTTTAATGGTGACCAATTTTTGTCTATGTTACAATACTGTCTGTGGGAAGAAACAATTACCTTGTGATTTGCTGTCAAAGCGGTAAGTGCATTTTCTTTCCAGTTCATTTAGAAGGGACATCACTTTCCAGCTTTCCCTTGTTCTCTTTGTGGGGTTGTTTCCTCTTCTGCACATTTGGATTTTTTGCTGTGCACACTGGAAAATACTGGTTCAGTCCTGAATCCAGGATTCATAAATAGAGCCTGTGCTGTCTTCTGTGTGGGGCTGATTTTCAGTGATGCGTTGTCAGTACAGCTCCAACTCATTGCTCAGATGTTTACTGAACACCCCCAAACCAGCATAAACCTTCCAGTGATATTAATGCTGTTTTTCTACTGGCTTTGCTGTGTGAACAGGTATCGATTGCTGTTTGCTTTGTTATATTTCCATCTTTAATTGCAGCATAGAGACTGTCAAAGATAGGATGTGTTTCCTCTCTGTACCTGTCCAAAGTGTTTAGGGATGGAAGTGTTTGTGAGTTTTTGGCCACTGCATGTTGTAAGCATTTATCATCATTACTATAGTAATGGAAGAAGGCAGTTAGAAATGTTCATTGTGGCCTGAACCCCTTCTCAAGTGCCTTGCCAGCTCTTCCTTTTAGTGAGTGATGGTCAGTCCCTGGTACGTTTGCAAGGATGAGAGCGTTCAGAGGGACTCTCAGAATCAGAATCACTGCTGAGGTCTGTAAAATCTCCTTTCCTCAAAGAGGAAAGGAGCATGTTGCACTGCCCAGCAGCACAGATTGAAATCCATTAACAGAAGATAGTTCTCAGAGTTGTTCCAGGGGGGATCAGGGTTTTGGGCAGTACCCACGCGTGCCACCAAGCTGTGAGCAACATAGAGCCTCTTGATCTGTATGGTCTAATGCAAGATGGGCTTCCTCTACTGTTCGTAGCGCTTTCATCCTCAGAAATGGCTCCCAATCTCAATGCTCCTATTGTACACTGAAAGGATGAAAATCTAAATTCACCCCAGGGATTCAAGGTGTTTCTAATGGTAAGATTAGGCGGCCAAACAACCCTAGGTTATGGGTAGCCTAAAATCTTTCCTTCAGGCTCTATGAGAAGGGTTGAGGCATAATCAGAGTAGTCGCCTCCATATATCACATTACTCTTCTTGGATGCCAGAATTCTATTACAAAAAGCATATTTGGAATTCATAAATTGTTCTGTGCTCTTCTCCAGCGTGCTGGTCATTAACCACGGCAGGGATTAAACAGCTACCATTATGTAGGCAGCATCATGTTTATAACAAATTGCTTCCTTATAGCCCACCTGCTGCTTTCAGTAATTTGAAAGCACAGTAAGTTAGGTCTCAAAAGTTGTATTTTGGAAGATGACGGGGGTTTAAATAAAAGGTTTTGAATTACCAGGCCTCAAATAGCTACCTAGAGAGGCAGTGTCTAGCATCTGGACTGTTACTGAATTACTGTAAGTCTCTTAATCAGCAAGGGAGCCCCTAAACTGAATGGCTGGTGGGAGTGAAACCTGACACTAAATGGACAGCAATGTAAGAAAGCTTTGTGAGCAATTCCCAGAGGAGTAGGATGAATAAGTACATCTTTAGGGAAAGAAAACCAAAGTTGCCTTTTAGGATAAAAAAGCACATTCTCTGCAATGTGTTTCCTCTTGTTTTTGTTTTTTGGTGGGTTTGTTTTCCTCATGCGGTTTCTGAATGCCTCCAGACCAGCTCTTTTGGTGCTATAAATTGATGTAGCTCCTTTGGCTTCAATAGGGTTATGTTGATTTACTCCAGCTGAGTATCTGCTGTGTGAGTCTATTCTCATCCTGCTGGAGTTAGCAAGTTCAAGCCCACATTTTGAGTACTTCATGCATGCACAAGAAATTAATCATAGCAATGATGTGTGCAAAGTATGTGTGAACATTTTTCCACAGGCAGTTCTCAAAATCCCTGCCTCTGCTATCTCCATTTAATGTTGACCCTGTCTCCTCTCTCGGTCGTGCAGGTTTTACACTGGCGTTAACTCCACTGACTTCAACAGGTTTGCTCCTGCATAACACCTGTCTGTAAAAAAGTACTGTTAAATCCTGCCTGTAACGTTACATCTCCTGTCTCCGTGTAGAGCATCATATCCCAAGGTTTCTAGTTTGGGAGTTGGTGTCCCCCTCCATTTAATGTATTAATGAGTGATGAACTGCATAGCTCCCACCCAACACCTACTGAAGAACGTTTCACAGTGACTCTGTGGATATTGACTTAAGCTCTGGTTTCTTCAGGAGTGGTTTAGCATTGCCTGTTGGTAACTTCATCTTTGCTGTGCATTTTCCTGCCCATTGGCTGAGACATGACGGGTTTGGAAGGGAGGGGGGCTTGCTTAAGCATTTGTATCTTATTTTTATGATGTACTGAACCATCACACTGACAGGTCAGAGTGTTGTCTCTCACAGTTGCTACAGGGAAGACAAGATGTTTTCCATCCTCTTTGCCTGAAGTCAGCAGTGACCACCTGATCAGCATCAGAGACCTGAGGAAGAACCTGGTTGGTGTGTGTTTCAAAGCTAGGATTATCCAACAGGTCCCAGAGCACTGCACATCAGCCTCAGCACAAACTGCTTCTTAATTCCCTCCGCCCTTCCCTATTTCTCTGTAATTCCCAGCAGAGTAGATCTAAGCTGAGATCTCCTTTTCCAAAACAGAGGTGTGATGTGAGCAGCTTTCCATTCATTCCTGCTGAGCATAATGGTAGGTGGTTTCTCTGTAGCATTCAGCGCTGTCAGTGCTTTCCCAGTATGGAGTTTCCTTATTTCAGGAGGTGGTAGGGCAAAGACAACCTGTGCTCACTTGAATTTCATGCATTCTTTTTCCCTCTCCTCAGTGCTCCATTCTGGAAGTGACTGAGCAAGAACGTTCTCAGCCTGGAGACAGCCACCTGTGTCCTCGCTGGAGCATGCAGGATCCCAAATCTAGACATTCAGCATGCCACCTTCTCAAACAGCTGTTCCCCAAATCCAAAGGTCCAAATCTTCTTGGATGATAAACTCTAATACGGTCTTAGTCATGAAGGAACAACAGGGAAGGGACCAATGAAATCACCATTAAGTGGATGTGTTGAATCAAGGCAAAGAGCCTTCCTCAGCATGGTGAGGGCTGGCCCCTGAGGGGAAGGTGTGAGCAAAGTAGGTCTCTTTCTCCACGTGTCCTTGCATGACACAGGAGAGAGACCTTCAGGAAGTCTGGAGCTTCTTTCCTGTGCTGTATTTCACTTCAGCTTTCTCTGTAGCAAAGCTTGGGAGGAGTTACCTCACCTCATTTAACAGCTCTGGCTCCAGGAGGTGCTAATTCCTGGCAGCTTCCTTTGACTTTCGAGTAGAAGAGAAATCTGTGTTCGGATGAAATGTGCGAGGAACCTTACGGCCTGGCAGATGTAGAGTCCCAAAAAGAAGAGCTGGAGCTGCCAAAGAAACATTTGTGTTCCTTGAAATGCTCCACAATGGAATATCTGTTTCAGTTCTGATACCTGAGGTATTTTAAATTGACGTGGCTTAATTTAAACCTTCCTGCTATATGCACATTTGCATGTTTGCACGGATCAGCAATGCACGCAGCTGCATGTTTGCACACAGAACTACTCTGGCCAGCTGTTGAGGGCTCCACGCTGCCAGCTATATTGATTTATTTAATTCTTCCATTAGCTGCTGAATAATGTGTGCCAAATCCAGAACCTGGACCTGCTTTATGACAATAACACAAACCAATGTAACTGCCCTGTAAAAAGGACGGTCTTCTCTTTTTGCTAGAGGAAGATTCATGGCGCTGTATTTGTGCACTGCTTTGCAGGGTGTCTTTCATTTTATTTTCTTGTCCAAGTTGGAACTGATGGACCTGATAATGTGAATAAACAAGTTACCATTTTTACTCTGTGTGCAGTAAAAACCTTAAAATCTTTGCAAGTCAAAGGTGTTATTTTTAAGTACGAGAAGCAGAAGTGTACGTATGGTTTGTAGTCAGGTCCTCTCTGTTCCATCAGTAACACGAGCTGAAAACACTGTGATTTCTGAGATTTAGCCTATGATTTCTTTAAAATAGTAACATGCACACCTATTGAAGAATTAAAATAGAAATACTGTACCTACCTTAGATTATGTTGAAGACTTCTGTATGCAAGGACTGATTCTTCAATCTCTATGCGAAAAAATCTGAGTAACTACATTCCTAATATAGCAAAGTTAAATTACATTTTCTGCAATCCTAGTCATTGTGTGTCATCTTAATTGGGGAAGTTCTGTACTTGCTGTTTCTTTTGACTAAAGCCCTGTTGATTACGCTTAAGAAGAACCCTAATACCGTTGTGTAAATAGTCTTTTCTTCCTCTCCTGGGTAAATACTCTTCCTGCCATCTCATTGCCACCTCAGTCATCTGTCCTTGGAATTTCCTCCTCCTGGTTATGGGGACTGCAGCTGCAGTTTATAGAATTCAATTTAATTCTCTTTTGCAGATCTCTAAGAACTGAGTTGGGTGTTTGTTCCTCCAGCTGTCTGGTGTCTATTTAAAAAGACAAGAGTTGCTTCCTCTAACCAAAGCTGTTTGAAGCTGTGCAAGGGATATTTGGTACTGAAGTTACAGACTCCTTAATATTATTTAAAAAATGTGCTTGTGTCATCACTCTAACATATGTGAGCGGCTCTGCCCTCCCGTGGATAGAAGGAGAACTCAGCTTTGTGCCTGGTCCCAGCACCGCTGATGCATCACATGTTGTTTTCACTCAAGAGTTCAGTTTACAGGGCAGGAGAATCTGAATCCTGGTGTTCCCTGGTGTTAGACATTCCTTCACTGTAGCATGAAGCATCAAGACAACCTTGTGGTTTGCTAGAGCAGTCTTCTTTCTTGAATCTTGATCCTATTTTCATTTCCTTTAATTTTTCTTGTCCTTCCCCATCTTCTCTGAGGCAGGACACTGTGCCTGCTCCCACCAAGGGAACGTCTCCTTCTGTGAAAGCTTCTCAGAAGCCAGTGCTGCACTCACTGGGATGATTAACACACTTGGAGAGAGGTGATATTGCAACATGTGGATGTGCGTCACTGTTCAGGTGCACTGAATTTGAAGTGATATGCACTAGCCTATCAAAGCACTTGTTTCTTGTCACAACATATTAATGTGATTTATTTTCAATTCTAATCAGCCACTTAATTAAGTAATTTTAACCTGTCTCCATCTGCCCTTGCCTTTCCTGTGATTAGTAATATTTTCTCTTAATTTCTTTACTTCCCTGTTATCTTTTACAACTTCTTGGGAGGTTCCAAGGAAATTTTACATAATTTTTATTTCTCTGGGAGGAAAACTATGATTGAAAATAGTGTTAGATGATGTTCTAGCCCAGGTGAGCAGCACCATCCAACTATACTGGTGCTGCTTCCAGTGCCCAGAGGGTGAGGAGGGGAGGATTCATCGAGGAGGGGTGTACAGTTTTTTCCACCATCCTGCCAAGCTTCCTCCAAAAGAGCCAAGATTGCTGACATGAGCAGAAGCTTGACCTGCAGGCAGCAGTGCCAAGTAATGCCGGCAATGTGTTTTACACAAGGGTGTGCTAACCTCGGCATTTTTCCCGAGCTAGATCATTCCCACAAAAAGAACTCTCCTCTCAAACATAGACCGCAGTAGAGAGCTTGGTTTGCAAGCTCTGATTTGATCAAACACGCCCAGCAGAAGACAAAATGGAATTGCAGCTTTGCAACTTTTAAAATGTGTCCGTTTCCTTTCAAGCCACATAAATCAAAAATGGTAGACTCTTCCTGCTCAGAGGTGCTCAAGTTGCATGTGATAAATTTGGCATGGCAGGAAGAACGCTCTGTGTCAGTGTGCCATTAGATTTGATAATTCACAGATCAGACTCAACAAAAATATTTATTGCCTGGATTTACTTGTCATGAAATTGCCTTAAAATACGGGTGGAAAAAATACCAGAGAAAAAAGAAAAAAAGGAAAATGCATTATTGGATTAACAGAATAAAATGTCTTTTAGAATTGGTATTTTATAACCTTTATTTATGTAGGTAGATTCAGTTTCTTTTAAATCAGTTGTATATAGTTCATTGATTTATATCTCTTAACCCAGAAGGATGCTCTCAGGAGTTCCTCCTCATGGCAGTGGAAATGAATGAGTGAGAGGAGATGGCTGTTAGGATTTGCAGTGTCCTGTCTCATTATGATGGTGGCTTTTTGTGGGGCTGTAACAAAGGTACAGATTTTAACAGTTAATATATTTTTGAATTTGATAATGTTTTGTAATCTAAAAACTGTGAAAAGAAGATTCTACAATAATTAGGATAGAAATTGAGATAGTAAAAAATCTTAATTATAAGAATTCTTTTTAGTGGTTTTTTCCTATTTTCAATTGGGTAGTCATATTGTTATTCATATTGAATTTAGAAAGGTGCTATTGTAGAAACAACTGCCAAAACTTTATTCAGGATATTCCAAAAGATCAATTTATTTTCATTCTTAAATTCAGCTCATGAGGTGAGACACATTAGAGATGCTGTACACTGGAAATGAGGCAGCACTATTAACTTGATCATTTGAGTATATATAAAAATGAATGTAAGGCTTAGGTAATAACAGCAGCACTCTTTTATCTCCAAGGCACTTCTCTCAAGAACGCTTTCTGTATTTTATTAAGTGCCTGTGTGAAGCTGGAGTTCAACCCCTTTCTAAATACAAGCCTTATGCCAAGTACCACCTGGGCACGGAGACCCTTGGTTTGGTTTCTGAACCTGTGGCACAGCTCTTGTGTGACTGTCGGTGAGCTGCTTCATCTTTCTGTGCCTCCCAACTGTAGCATGGGGTAAAGGCATTTCATCAAGCATCAGATTTCCTTTTTTTGAAGACAATTGAGCTCTCCTCAGTAATAAAAACAGAAGGATGAAAAAACACTGGGAGAAACAAGTTTTGCCGATTGCCTTTGTAAGCAGAGGTACACCGCAGTACTGCTGCTCCCATTGTGTGGGTGAATGACCTTTTACAAGGATTCATGTATGAATCCAGCAGCTGATGTGAACTCAAAGGTGACCAGCTGGGGCAGCCAGCAAAGGTTTTGGGAACTGGAATGCGTTGGGTGCCCTTGGGCCTCGGTGTGATGCCTTGCAGCGGGTCCCCAAGGGAAAGTGGAGATACGTATGGGGCAGGTCTGGAGGCTGGAAGGGCTGCTGTGATTTTGAAGGTTGGAGTTCAGCTCCTCAGGCACTTGGAGTGGGGGAGAAGGCTGTGTACTTCTTACTGTCTATACCACCTGTGATGGGATGCCTGTGGTTGATTGATTTTTGGCATGAATTGATTTTTTTTTCAGTAGTAAAGTAATAGTATTCTCTTCTTGGAGCGAAGAGAATACAAATGTAATATTATTCTCTGGCATTTAATTATTGTAGCACATTGCCACTCCGTGTCCTGCTGGCACAGCCTGGGTGAGCAGCGTTCCTGTGCTCTCCCTTGTCTTCATTGTCAGGGCATCTGAGCACATCAAAGCCAAGAACTTCCAGCATATATCTGCAGCGCTGGGCAGTGCTTTTTATCCGTGGTTTAACCTGGGGGGTTTTCCAAAACCAAGTACCACCTGGGCACGGAGACCCTGGGTTTGGTTTCTGATCCTGTGGCACAGCTCTTGTATGACTCTCAGCGAGTTGCTTCATCTTTCTGTGCCTCCCAACTGTAGCATGGGGTAAAGGCATTTCATTTTACAGCTCTGTGGTGAGAAGAAGCCAAGAAACTCATGGAGCCAGAGGTGCAGCGAGGAGTAATTTACAGTATTTTGGCAGAGTGGGGAGCTACAGCTTTTCTCGAGACTCATCCTGAAGACCACTTTTATTAAAACACTGCAATAATGTGCTGGTGGACATTAGTATATATGCTGACTCGGCATCCTGAGCCTAGTGGAGAGGTTTGGTTTTTTGGGTGGTATAAATTCAGTGCTGAAGCAAGCAAGTGAAGACATCTGATGGGATTCAACTCCTGTCCATATTTTTTCCTACCAAAACAAACAAATCCCTAAAATGCTTCATTGTAGCAAATTCCCTTTTTTTACTTATCTTTATTTTTTATTTATGCCTAGAAAAATACTTAGCTACATTTTTTTTCTACTTTCTGATCTAGTCACTAGAAGGGACGTGTGCCTCAGTGGAGGGAACAGGGTCATCTTAGCAGGAAAGTGGAGGGTGCATTAAGTAGACGCGTTGGGAAAGTTCAGTCCAAATCAAAGCCAGAAAGAGATTTTTCCACGAATGATTGGATTGCACCTGAAGTGGGTGATGGGTGCACTCCCCAGCCTAGTGTGGCCTAACTGGTAAATAGGAGGTTACAAAAAACAAACCCCTGAAAATTGCCTGCTCTCGTCTCCTTTGTCCTCTCCCTCCCAGCACACTCCCTGCGTTATTTTCTATGGTGGTTTCTTTTCTGTTTGTAGCTAAGTGTAATGTGCAGAGCAGTGTACTATATCAAGCTCTCCTTTCCTCTTTGTTATTAATATAATTGAATCATTAGGTTGATTTCAAGAGAAACAGGATGGATATGAAATGCTAGTCTTGCTACTTCTTTGTTTTTTCCAAATGCTGCTGCTGCTTTAAATGAGTGTGTAAAATCCTACGGTAGCAGTAGGGTGGTTAGTACAAACTTCTCATTTTTTGAATGAGCACACTAAATGATAGATTAACACATGGGAAAGGGGTAGAAGTCTGCATTCATAAGGAACGTTTGCTCCTCACCTGACGGGTGCTCACAAAATCCCAGAGGGTCTCACAGGAGACAGGTGACACTTCAAACTGACCCTGTTGAAGAGGACTGACACCTCTGACAACAACCGTCTCTCCCAGTACAGCAGCACAGAGGCGTGTGGTCTCAGTTGTGTTCGTCTCTGCTCTGCTTCCTTGGGGAGCCACGGGGCAGTACCAGGCTGGCAGGAGATCACCTCACCCGATCGCTCCAGCCTCTGGTTGTGGAACCCAATGTGCTGCATCTTGATAGGAAGCCTGGGGGGTGTTTGTGAGTCTCCTTGGCGTGGCAGGGTGCTTCGAGGTATTCCAGAGTGAAGGTGCTGCAGGCTGTCAGATGCTTTTCTTGATCTGTGTGATAATGACAATGATGATTTATCTTCTGTTCAGTTATGTCTCTTAGGGTAAATCTGATGAATAACCATGATCTTATTTCCTCTTCAACCTTTTCCTTTGTTCTGTTCAGGATGGAAACACAGAAGACCCAGGGGCTGCTAAAAGGCACAACTTGCCTCAGGCGCTTTTGCTGGTATTTTTTCCTGTCAAGCCATTTTCTTATTGTTCTGGAGGCTTTTCCTAGGCATCTCCTTGTGGGAAGGGTTTAACTGTGTCACTTGTGCCAGGCTTTTAGCATTTAAACATCTAGTATTTAAATTAAGGGTCTTACTCTCTCCGCTTCACTCTCTATTTTCCACTATTTTGTTTGCAAGAGCAATGAACTATTCCAGCAGAAACACTGAGCCAAATTCCTTGCTGATATAAAACAGAGTTGGGGAACTTTATAATGGCAGAAATCTGGATCATTTGATCTTACCTGTCTGTATTGAAATCACAGACTTTTAAAACAGTGAATTGGGAAATGAGGCCCAGGAGAGGCTGATGAGTTGCTAAGGTCACACACGAAGCTGGTGGTATGGCAGGGAATAAAACTGATGCGTATGTGTGTCCTCCCCAGCCTCCTGGAATACTTACAAGATGATAATTGAACTCTGCAGTTCCTTCAGCTAAGGAAAGTCTCAAAGACTTTTCTAGGTAGAGAAGTGCCTCAGGGCTGCAGCAGAGATAGTTTTCCCCATTTTATGCAGACTCAAGAAATGAAAGGCTTGATCTGTCCTTTCTCACTTCAGATTTTATTCCTGAACTCGGGTGACTGATCAGTAGCGAGACCAAAAGCAGAACCCGGGGCTTATTGACGTGGTGGAGAGGAGCAGAGCGTATCCTTGCTGTGTGTTTCTCATCAGCCTGGCTACAAATCTGCAGAGGGACAGTAGGAGGGGTGTGTGGGGGGGGGTTTCCTTGTAAACTCATGGTTTTTCAGCCTTAGCAATCAAAGGCCTTGTTAGTGCAAGTGCCCTTCCCGGAGGAGCTCTCCGGAGCATCACAGGGAACTGAGGGAGCAAGGCTGACAACGTAAAACTTGTAGATGGAGTGTTTGCACATCTACTCTGCATCCTGTCCAACTGAATTGTGGGTGGCTCAGGTACTTCTCCTGTGTGTCTCATTCCTCTAAAGTCAGTCCCCATGTTGTTTTTCAGAATGCATTGCAGAACGTAGTCTACAAGTACAAATTACTCGCTTTTCTCATTTGCTGGTTTTTGTCCCTCTCCCCTTCTTCCATTGCTGTTCAGCCATTCATAAAGTGTTATTCATTAGAAACTTGAGCATCTCCATCCGGAGGATGAAAAAA